>OY744549.1:39433022-39500522 GCA_963556195.1 Sepiola atlantica | reverse complement strand
ATGAGCAGGGGTAAAGTGGATGGCAGAGAGGGAGGTGAGGAAGAGGGGGGAGGGGGGTGTTTGACCAGATGGCTGCGGTTCAAGATTGAAGGGGAATGCAGGGGAAGGAGGATGGGTAGAGAGGAAGGGGGGGCTGTGATTTTGGTGGATGGGCGAAAGTTATGGTCTTAGAGAGCGTTTTGAGAAAATGAGGGAATTTAAGAAGGGGTATGGGAGAAAATAGTTGAGTGGGGGAGAGGGAGGATTTGTTGTGATAGGGTGTGAAATATTTGAAATATTTGGAAAATGATAGCAATGAGTGAGGGATTGGGGGGGGTGAGGAGGGCGGTGATTGAAAGGGTGGGTATGGAATATTTGCGATATTTGGAACATGAGAAAGTTTATTTGGACTGCAGTATTAAAAGTGTGAGGAAAAAGTAAGGAGAAAATGAAGATTCAAGGAGAAAAAAGAAAGGGAAAAGTAAATGGGAGAGTGTTATAGAGGTTGGAGATGAAAAAAGTTTAACCATGATCAGGCAAGAGTCTTTGTTCTGTGAGGATGATCTTGCTTATTAAGGGTGATAGGTTAAAGAAACCATTACGTTGCTTGATGGTGGTGGAGGCGGTGATGAGGGCAGTTTCTAATAATCTTCGCGGAGATTTGCTGTGGATATATTTAGTGATTTTGGCTTGTTCAAATTTGAATGCATGACCATGTTCTAGTGCATGGGAGAAAAGTGCACTAAGAGGGTTGTTGTTTTTTTATGTCCCTTTTGTGTTCATTTAATCGTTTCTTTAATTCACGTTGTGTTTCTCCCACGTAAAATTGATGGCAGTCATTGCAAGGGACAGTATATAAGCCGGCATCCACATCCCATGCTAACTCTCGGTGGCCTTGGCTCGATACGTAAGTATAGCTAGGTAGTAAGCAATGAAAATTTTTTTTTTTTTACATGATTCACCCGAAACAAGGCAGGACGCCACTGTAAACGTACGGGGCTACTGAGATAAAGGAAAAGGGGAGAAGGATTGGTGGTTCAGCTTAAATTGGGATCTGAGCACCGAGATGTCTGTTTACATTAGTTTAACTTTCTGCATGTCAGTACTGTCGGGGAAACAGGGGGCAGGGAGGGAGTTCCAGAGGCCAGCAGCACAAGGAAAGAAGCTATTTGAGTAGAATGCTCTCCGGCATCTGAGGACCTCGACAGTGAATAAATGAGATTTAGTAGAATGTTGAGTTAGTCTAGTGAATTTACGTCGAGGGGGCACAAGAGTAGCCAACTCATCGGAGCATAATCCATTGAAGTATTTGTAAAACAAACACAAGGATGCCACATTGCGGCGATGGGACAGGGGCTGAAGCTTAGCATACAGTGAGGGACCTGTTAGGTAACAATCAAGCTACACAGAGGCTCCCGTGTTTCATCCCCGGGGGGAATCGTCAGGCTAAATGCATGGAGTTATATTTGTCAGGTGTTTTTATATACATGGCTTGCTATTTAACCAATCAGATTCTTTGTTCTTGGGAACAACAATTTTCATTGCTTACTATATATATATATATATATAGATATATATATATATATATATATACATATATATACACACAGACTATATATATATATATACACACACATATACCTACATATATATATATACATATATACACACACATATACCTACATATATATATACATATATACACACACATATACCTACATATATATACATATATACACGCACATATACATACATATATACACACACACATATATATACATATATACACACACACATATATATACATAGATACACACATATATATAGATATATATATATACACTCACCTATATATATATACACTCACCTATATATACATATATATATATACATATATACACACACCTATATATACATATATATATACATATATACACACACCTATATATACATATATATATACATATATACACACACCTATTTATATACATATATATATATACATATATACACACACCTATATATACATATATATATATACATATATACACACACCTATTTATATACATATATATATATACATATATACACACATATATATACATATATACACATACATATATACACACATATATATACATATATACACATACATATATACACACACATATATATACATATATACACATATATATACATATATACACATACATATATATACATATATACACACACATATATATACATATATACACATACATATATATACATATATACACACACATATATATACACAAACATAAATATACATATACATATATACACACACATATATATACATATATACACACAACTATATATACATATATTGAATGAAAAAATATTTTGTGGTGTTGATTAGGCTCCTGAACGGAATGCTTTGGTAAGCCTTCAAAAAATCACATATAAACGCTCTTTACTCTGTAATCGAGTATCAAGCTTGTTTTTATTAGACAAATCCCGGTCTTCACTGAATAATCTTTTCTAAGTGAAAAATCCAAATCTATATACATATATATATGTATATGTATATATATATATATATATAATATATACATATATATAAACATATGTACTAGTATATATATACATATAAACATATATACTAGTATATATACACAAATACATATATATATATAAACATATATACTAGTATATATACACATAAACATATATACTAGTATATATACACATACATACACATATATACTAGTATATATATACATATACATACATATATATAAACATATATACTAGTATATATACACATATACATACATATATATAAACATATATACTAGTATATATACACATATACATACATATATATAAACATATATACTAGTATATATACACATACACATACATATATATAAACATATATACTAGTATATATACACATACACATACATATATATATATAAACATATATACTAGTATATATACACATACACATACATATATATATATAAACATATATACTAGTATATATACACATATACATATATATATAAACATATATACTAGTATATATACACATATACATACATATATATATAAACATATATACTAGTATATATACACATATACATACATATATATATATAAACATATATACTAGTATATATACACATATATATGCATATATATAAACATATATACTAGTATATATACACATATATATAAACATATATACTAGTATATATACACATACATATATATAAACATATATAACAGTATATATACACACACACATACATATATATAAACATATATACTAGGATATATACACACATATACATATAAAAATATATACTAGGATATATACACACCTATACATAAACATATATACTAGAATATATACACATATACATAACCATATATAACAGGATATATACACATATACATATATATATACACACGTCTACATATATATAAACATATATACATATATATAAACATACATACCAGTATATATACATATATACATATATATACACACATATACATATATATAAACATACATACCAGTATATATACATATATACATATATATACACACATATATATATATATATATATATACACACACATATAAATATATAAAAACATATATACCAGTATATATACATATATATATATACACACATATAAATATATAAAAACATATATACCAATATATATACATATATATATACACACATATACATAAACATATATACCAGTATATATACATATACATATATATATATAAATTATATACCAGTATGTATGCAAACATCTATATATATATATATAAACATATATACAAGTATATATACACATATGCATACACAAAAATATACATTCTTATATATATACACATATATAAACACATTTATATATATATATACACACATATTTATGTATATGAATATATACACACATTTATATATATGTATATATACACACAGACATATATATATATACACACACACACATATATACATATACACACACACATATATATATATCTATACACATATTTATATTTATGTATATGTACCCACATGTATATATACACACATACATATTTATATATATGTATAAATACACATATATACACACATTTATATATATGTATATATACACATATATATATATGTATATATACACATTTATATATATATACACATTTATATATATGTATATATACACATTTATATAAATGTATATATACACACATATATATATACACATTTATATATATATGTATATATACACATTTATATATATGTATATATATACACATATATATATATGTATATATACACACATATATATATACACATTTATATATATGTATATATACACACATATATATATACACATTTATATATATGTATATATACACCCATTTATATATATATACACACATATAAACATTAAAATATATATACACACATATATATACAAACATTTATATATATATACACACACATATATATATATGTATATATATATATACAAACATTTATATATATGTATATATACACACATACACACATATATATACACACATATATACATATGTATATGTACACACATATACACATATATATACATACAAACACACACACACACATATATATACACACACATATATACACACACATAAATATAGACACACATATATTATATATACACATACACATACACACATGTATAAATACAGACGTATATATATACATGTATATATACACACATATATACAGACATATATACGCACATATACATGTATATATACACACATATATAAAGACATATATACACACATATACATGTATATATACACACATATATACAGACATATATACACACATATACATGTATATATACACACATATATACAGACATATATACACACATATATACAGACATATATACACACATATATACAGACATATATACACACACACATATACATGTATATATACACGTATATACACACACACATATATATATATACACACACACATATACATGTATATATACACGTATATACACACACACATATATATATACATGTATATACACTCAGATATATACATGTATATACTGACATATATACATGTATATATACACCAATATATATACATGTATATATACACACATATATACATGTATATATACACACACATATACATGTATATATACACACACACATATACATGTATATATACACACACACACATATACATGTATATATACACACACACATATACATGTATATATACACACACACATATACATGTATATATACACACACACATATACATGTATATATACACACACATATACATGTATATATACACAGATATATATATATACATGTAAATATACACAGATATATATATACATGTATATATACACAGATATATATATACATGTATATATACACACACATATATATACATGTATATATACACACACATATATATACATGTATATATACACACATATATACACATGTATATATACACACATATATACATGTATATACACACATATATACAGACGCACATATATACATGTAGATATACACACACATATATACAGACACACATATATACATGTATATATACACACACATATATATAGACTCACATATATACAGACGCACATATATACATGTATATATACACACACATATATACAGACACACATATATACATGTATATATACACACACATATATATACATGTATATACACACACATATATATATATACATGTATATACACACACATATATATACATGTATACATACAGACACATATATATACACATTTATATACACACACATATATATACATGTATACATACAGACACATATATATACATGTATACATACACACACATATATATATATACATGTATATATACATACACATATATATATACATGTATATATACATACACATATATATATACATGTATATATACACACACATATATATACACACACATATATATACATGTATAGATACACACACATATATATACATGTATAGATATACACACATATATATACATGTATAGATACACACACATATATACATGTATATATACACACACATATATACATGCATATTGCATATATACACACACATATATACATGCATATATACACACATATATACATGCATATATACACACACATATATACATGCATATATACATGCATATACACACACATATATACATGCATATATACACACATATATACATGTATATATACACACACATATATACATGCATATACACACACATATATACATGCATATATACACACATATATACATGTATATATACACACATATTCACATATATACATGTATATATACACACATATTCACATATATACATGTATATATACACACACATATATACATGCATATATACACACATATATATGTATATATACACACACATACATGTATATATACACACACATATATACATGCATATATACACACATATACATGTATATATACACACACATATATAAAGGTATATATACACACATATATACCTGTATATATACACACACATATATACATGTATATATACACACACATATATACATGTATATATACACACACATATATACATGTATTGATTTACTCCTTTCCAGGAGTTAGGCACAAGGCCAATTTTTATCTTACTTCCACAAGTAAGATGTGACCAAAGGTCGGGTCCGGAAAGTTGTGTTTAAAAATTGCCCTGGCAGCCCCGTCGGCATTCCCCGGGAGGGGTGCCTCAGGCAGTAAGCAATAAACTTACTCCTCCCCAAAGAGGGAAGGCAAAGCCTGGGGGTGGTGAACCTCCTAGGACTGCACAGGACAGACCCACAGACCGACGGAATCAAGTCCCGAAGGACAAGACGACACCAGTCTATATGTTGCAGTATCCATCGGAACAGATACTACACTTTGATCTTAGCCAAAAGGCACATGTATATATACACACACATATATATATACACACATATATATATACACACATATACATACACACACATATACATGTATATATAAACACACACATGTATATATACACACACACATATATATATACACACATATATATATACACACATATACACACACATATATACATGTATATATATACACACATATATACATGCATATATATACACACATATATACATGCATATATATACACACATATATACATGCATATATATACACACATATATACATGTATATATATACACACATATATACATGTATATATATACACACACACATATATACATGTATATATATACACACACACATATATACATGTATATATATACACACACACATATATACATGTATATATATACACACACACATATATACATGTATATATATACACACACATATATACATGTATATATATACACACACATATATACATGTATATATATACACACACACATATATACATGTATATATATACACACACACATATATACATGTATATATATACACACACACATATATACATGTATATATATACACACACACATATATACATGTATATATATACACACACACATATATACATGTATATATATACACACACACATATATACATGTATATATATACACACACATATATACATGTATATATATACACCCACATATATACATGTATATATATACACCCACATATATACATGTATATATATACACACACACATATATACATGTATATATATACACACACACATATATACATGTATATATATACACACACACATATATACATGTATATATATACACACACACATATATACATGTATATATATACACACACATATATACATGTATATATATACACACCCACATATATACATGTATATATATACACACACATATATACATGTATATATATACACACATATATACATGTATATATATACACCCACATATACATGTATATATATACACACACATATACATGTATATATATACACCCACATATACATGTATATATATACACACACATATATACATGTATATATATACACACCCACATATACATGTATATATATACACACACATATATACATGTATATATATACACCCACATATACATGTATATATATACACACACATATATACATGTATATATATACACACCCACATATATACATGTATATATATACACACACATATATACATGTATATATATACACACACATATATACATGTATATATATACACACACATATATACATGTATATATATACACACACATATATACATGTATATATATATATACACACACATATATACATGTATATATATACACACACATATATACATGTATATATATATATACACACACATATATACATGTATATATATATACACACACACATATATACATGTATATATATATACACACACACATATATACATGTATATATATATACACACACACATATATACATGTATATATATATACACACACACATATATACATGTATATATATATACACACACACATATATACATGTATATATATATACACACACACATATATACATGTATATATATATACACACACACATATATACATGTATATATATATACACACACACATATATACATGTATATATATATACACACACACATATATACATGTATATATATATACACACACACATATATACATGTATATATATACACATATATACATGTATATATATACACACACATATATACATGTATATATACACACACATATATACATGTATATATACACACACATATATACATGTATATATACACACACACATATATACATGTATATATACACACATATATACATGTATATATACACACATATATATACATGTATATATACACACATATATATACATGTATATATACACACATATACACACATGTATATACACACACATATACACACATGTATATACACACACATATACACACATGTATATACACACATATATATACATGTATATATACACACATATATATACATGTATATATACACACATATACATACATGTATATATACACACATATACATACATGTATATATACACACATATACATACATGTATATATACACACATATACACATATATATATACACACATATACACATATATACATGTATATATACACACATATACACATATATACATGTATATATACACACATATACACATATATACATGTATATATACACACATATATACAGGTATATATACACACATATACACAGGTATATATACACAGGTATATATACACACATATACACATATATATACACACATATATACATGTATATATACACACATATACACATATATACACACATATATACATGTATATATACACACATATACACATATATACATACACACATATACACATATATACACACATATATACATGTATATATACACACATATATATGTATATATACACACATATATATGTATATATATTCGCATATATATACATATATATATACGCATATATATACATATATATATATACGCATATATATACATATATATATATACGCATATATATATATATATAAGTCTACATTTCTCGATCTAGATACAAAATAATATACAAGCCAGTAAAAGTCGACTTTCTTTAGATGCTAGCTTGAATATCTATAAGCTTACAAAAAACCTTCATATAGGCACCAGCTCTACTAATAATTTCGTTAGCATCGAGCACTGTTTGAATGGATATATATAGACTTATTTCCCAGTAATAAACCTATATATAAATTGTGTGTTTTTTTGCATATTTGTCAATGAACGCACCGAATTTACCAAAATTTATTTCAAGTAATGTCACTTTACTACTCCCCCCCCCCTCAATCAATGTTGAGATCATTCCTGGGCCCCAACTTTAAAATTAAGCATGATAAAACGTAAAACAATAGGAATAAAAAGGTGATACGCTGTTAGGGGCCGGACGCAAAAGTACACAGGATTCATCATTCAAACAGTTTGTTCTTCCTGATATATATATATATATATATATATATATATATAAATAAATGTTTTGAGGTACAAAATTTATAGATACATTTAAAAAGAATACGCGGAAATCTCTCTAAGGCTCTTTCGACTATCATCTCGTCAGGAGAAAATCGATAGTTTTAATTAATAATAACGTCGAGCAGATTCCAAGAACCATTTGAAAATATTGGAATCTGTCTCTATTGCTATGCGAAAACCTTCCTTGTGCCGGCAGAGGGAATTTGTAAGATCGCTGGGGGAACTCTTTGGGGAACTTTGAACTCCTTCCAAATTTTTTTTTTTTTTTTTTATCCCCTAACGTAGTGCCTTTTAATCGACTTTTAACGAAATAATTACATTGAGATTTAATCGGTTCAACGTTAATTTTGGCACAGTCAATTTCCCCATTTGCTCTTTCTTTCGACGTTATTATTAATTAAAACTATCGATTTTCTCCTGACGAGATGATAGTCGAAAGGGCCTTAGAGAGATTTCCGCGTATTCTTTTTAAATGTATATATATATATATATATTAGTTATCCACAGACACGTGCTTCGTCGGCTCTACAACTTATCAGTGCGACTAGATCTAGTGGGATTCGAAACCCAGACTCCAGTGTTTGGCATTCGGCTCTCTACCAAGTGAACCAAGAATCTCTTAATGGTAGTGGGAGCAATTCTACTGCATTATAAATTATATTATTTATTTTTTCATTTATTTTATTTACAATACTTATAATTGCCAAAATAGTCAATTATTTTTACGGAAGAGCATTGCCTCAGTGGTAAATGGAAATCATTATTTGTTTCATAAGCATTCTCCACCTATAAGGGAGCATATATATATATCAACAGACACATGTTTAGTCGTCTCTAGGACTCATCAGTGTGGCTAGACCTAGTGAGAATCAATACCGAGACCTCAGTGACTTATACATACATACATACATACATACATGCATACACACATAAATATGTGTGTGGGTGTGTATGTATGTATGTATGTATGTACTGCACACAAACTGGAGCTGCAAAAGTTTATTGTAGATGTGTTTCGCACTCACTTTAAATACTTACAACTTCTTAGAAGCATATATATATATATATATATATATATACACACACACACACATGCACATGTGTGTGTAAATGTATGTGTGTGTACTCATAGCCAATATATAAACACTTTCGAGTTCATACACAGACAAAAAAATGATATTCCGAAAAATAACGGTGAGGGGGTATCAAAAAAGAGTAAAAAAAATGAAGCTGAACTCACCAGATGCCCATGGTTAAAAAGTCCAAAGGAGGATCGTTGCTGTCGTTGTCAAGAATCCAAGTACGAGTTACCAACGGAAGATACGAGATCCGACAAAGGAGTAGTGCGTCCCATACTCGATAATGTTTCCTTCTTGTTGTTTTTTATTGAGGGGGGGGGGGGATAGGTCCCTTCCCCTTTTTAAAACTCACGACCTGAATGGGACTACCGGCCAAGGCGAAACTGACCACGCTTCCTAGACTGCATCTTAACCTGCTGTCGGTGTTGTTGGCAAGGAGTTGATCAATAAATCGGGACAAGCAGAGTCAATAACTCCTCCTTTTCGCTTCCGACTCACTTGGTCAGAGGGAAAAAGAAAGAAAGAAAGCACGTCCCAGAGCTCTCCCTCTCTCTCTCTCTCTTTCTCTCTCTCCCTCTCTCTGTCTCTCTCTCTCTTTCTCTCTCTCTCTCTTACTACATATGCACACACACACACACAGAAATTAATAGATTCACTTTCCCTTTCAACAAATTGATTTGGACAAAGTAAAAAAAGATTTTTCTCATAGCACAATTACTCTCAGCTTACATCTCTCTCTCTCTCTCGTACATGTATATATATATATATATATATATAAATATATATATATATATATATGGAAAATGAAAAAAGGAAAACCAAAACATTATTTATGCATTCATCAACGTTTCGTCTTTATTTCGTTGATGAATGCATAAATAATATTTTTGGTTTTCCTTTTTTCATTTTCAATTACGTGTGAATAATTACCTACTAGACACCATCTCTCTGTACAAAGGTTTGTCAGGACAACCTGACATGAGGATCTTTCACCCTACAAGTAAACCCTGACCAAATATTCAAAATAACATAGTATTCGAAGCCCAAATAAGATCCCCTTGACACAGCTATACAATGGCTCATACAAGGAATGATGTACCTTTTCCAAGTAATGTTACCTCAAGTAACAGCACTTAATTGGATACTCCACCAGACTAGATGAATTTTTATCCTGGAACCCGGTAAGACCACAAGAAAGACATACTATAACATAGTTCACAGGTCAATTGTAGAGGACATTTAATATTCTTAACGTCTTTACTAAACTCAAAGTTTAACAGGTAAAGGAGAACATTAATGGAATATATAGAGATCAAGTGTTAGCCCCCAGGAAGGGGCCCCTTGATTTCTGAGAACTTCGATTGAAGTAAAATGAAACAAAAACATATATATACACACACACACATATATATATATATACACATTTGTTATGTGCATATGCTTATATATTTGTATGTATAGGATTGCCTCCTAAGCTAATTAACCGATTATAATGAATTTTGGAATGCAAGCACTAGGCGTAATGGTGGGTAATGCGGGCTATATTTAGTTTAATTTAGTTTCATGCAAAAAGGAGATGGAAGCCCTTCATAAAAATTCAAATACCTTCAATATTTGTGAAATTTTAAGGTATGTGACATCAATTAATGAAAAATCAAAACAAATTTCTTCTTTGAAGTATTTTAAAGGGTTTTTAGGAGATATATGGGCACAAACTCTCATTTGAAAATTTAAATATTTCAGATTTGCATTATATTTGATCCATAGTCGTTAGACATCAATTAATCAAGATTCCCTGAATTGCAATTTCTTCTTAAGATTCCTTAAGCTTAAGCCGTAAGTTTTAGATATTTTCTAGAATAAAAATCATATAATGGATTTTGATCAAAACTGGAATACAAATTCTAGACATAAGGTTTAGTATCATTATATGTTGATTTTAATCCTCGTAAGGGGACATAAAAGTGGTGCAAAACTGTTCTGTTCGGAATTGATTTTTCCAGTCCTGGGACGGGTATTCTTCTAGTTTATGTAAAAAATAATTAATATTTATTCATTAAAATATTGTTATAAGCCCCCTTCAATAAAAATAGAATTTGGGTCTCCTTTAGAAGAATTAAATAAGTCGTTAACTTTAGCGTAATGCAATATTCCTACGTCGTGAGTTGAACACTATATGACGTGCTATCAATATTCATCCGCAAACTTGACAATACAGCGGAGGGATGAGGGGGGCGACTGGGGCGGAGGTGAGGGGGGCGACCGGGGAAGAGACAGCTTTTGCCCCGGGCAACCGTGGAAGAGAGAGATTGTTACACTTTTGCCCCGGGCAACGCCGAGTAACTCCTACTAGTATATATATATATATATATATATATATATGATAATTTTATTTACACAGACATGTACAAAATCTGCGACACTGGCATGTCGATGTTATCGATCAACAGTTACTATAAACTGAGATCTCATCAGGCAGAGTTAGAATCCGATCTTAACCTCAGATCATATTTGGAGAGAATGAAGTGGAGGGATAGAGAAAGAGAAGAAGAAGGAAAGAAATTTAACATTTCAAAAATTAAAGCCGTTAAAAAATTAAAAATTAAAAATTAAAAAATCTAAGAAACAAAAACAGAAAACAAAAAATCTAAAATCTAGAATCTGAAACAAACAGGGCAAATAAATAAATAAATAAATAAATAAATAAAAATATAAGGTGGAAAGAGGAACAAATAATGATGAGGGGGGAGGTGGTGGGAAGGTAGGCACATAGAGGAAAAGAAGGAGAAAGAGTGGGCGTCTGTTGATTCAGATCGAGAGGGAAGGAGGGGTGGTAGACATGCACGAATCAAGTGTCAAAAAAACAGTCGAGTTTATAAATGTATTTTACTTGATATATATATATATATATATAGTTTGATGCAGTCATCTCTTTCCTCACCGACTGACTTGGTCAGAATAAAGAAATTACTTTCTCATACCGTTCGTTCTCAGTTTCTCATGTCGCGTGTGTCTAAACATGCACAATATATACACAAACTTCTTAACCTCTTTGTAAAAGATTTCGATAGGGAAAACATTCCTTTTCCCATAGAGCTTTCTCTTTGGTGGTGTACACACACACACACACAAGCTATACATATATAGTTATGGGAAATGAAAAAGGAAACACCAAAAAGGATGTTTTTTTTTATATATTCATCAACGTTTCGTCTTTATTTGTAAGACTTCCTCAGGATGATAAATTTAAGAAAAATGTCATGCAAGTACGTGATCATATTGGGTTGACATGATGGGTTGACGAGAAAAAGTAGTAGCCACTACTGGGTGTTCCGGCCCGAGGTCCGGGCTTAGTGAAGTCAGTAGCATGGAATGAAATTAATGAGGATGGTTCTGAGTGAAAAAGTGGAGGGGTGGGGGTGAACGGAAATAATGTGGATAGCAGTTAGTGAAGAAGTGGAGAGGTGGGGGAAAGAGGAGGGGAGGGGGGGGGGGGCTCTGTGATTTTGGTGTGTGTGTAATGTCATGGTTTTGGAAAAGATTTGAAAAAATGAAGGTGGTTTGAAAGTGGGAGGGTTAGGTGGGTAAGAGTGTGAGAGAAGTATTCGAAAGGGTGAAATGGTGAAATAGTTATATCCACAGAAATCCCCTTCACTCTAACTGACCTGAGAATGTTTAAATCAATAAAAAGAAAATGTACTTATCTCAACATTTTACTGCAGATTCACAGTATGACCAATCACCGGAAGTCTATCTGACTGGTTTTTCATTAATCTTTTTTCTTGATTTAGTTTCAGAACATCTACTTTGATGAAAACAATTGAAATAGTGATTTCTGTGAGCAATGGCGGCGGCACATTCAGGGGTGTACCACGGCTGGCAGTTTGGTTTCTGTTGGAATTTCTTGAGGGTATGAAGCTCTCAATACCAACAACTCATCAGTTATATCGAACATGATACATGACACATTCTTTTTGAAGATGGAATGCAGAGGAATTTATGATATGAAAGATCTGAGCCTTTCCCAGACAGCCCTCGAGTATCGATACACTCTGTGATGGAAAAGGAACATTAGAGTAGGGGTGGGACGTAATTGGTGAAAATTTCACATTCATGCGAGTAGTATTTTTTTGTGTTCATTTATACATAAATAACACTAAACAATCAAATATTTTGAAAATTTTGCTAAATTCAGAAGGTGCAGGCCAAAAATAGCCGTTAGGGCTCTACGGGACTCAAAATCCATCATTTTTCGGTGAAAAAGTGGTTTCATGCGACGTTATTTATGTATAAATGAACACAAAAAAATACTACTCGCATGAATCTGAAATTTTCACCCATTACGTCCCACCCCTAATTAGAGGTTTTACTGAACTTTGTTTTGATCTTGAGACAACTGAGCGATCGAAGATCCCAGTGGAGACGGAACAATGGATGAACACTGAAAAGATCAAGAAGACTTGCAAAATGTCCATCAGCATCGGTAACACGCGTAGGTTTGTCAATCTGTGCAAGGTCATAAGCAAGGAAAAATCGTAACAAAACCTCCCTTCATCATCTGCCTTGTTTGAGTGAACTAGCCATTCAACATTGTGAACATTGAAATCTCTACAGACGTGAATGTTGGCAAAGGGATGAGCAGACAGGATATGATCAATTATCTCAGAGATACTTTGAAAGATGGTAACTCCATCATTGTGGGGGTGATAGAGAGCAAGTGCTACATGGAAACACATAGAATGCAATTTAGAGTCTTCTTTGGAGATTTCCTTGCCACATGGAAAGCTGTCCCTAATCTAAGCACAAATTCCATATTCAATGGCGATCTTGAAGGTCGGGTTTTGATGTCTTGTTTTAGTAACTTGCAATCAGGAAATCATTGGTAGAAACTGGCAGACCAATGCTAGTTTTGCACAGAAATAATAGGTCTGGTTTGGTCTCCTGGAAGTGGATTCCAACCTCTGGAAGGTTGGAACGCGAACCCCTAATGTTGGTAAAGGAGACCTGAATTGGCATTGAGTTCAGTGACAAGGAGAATTCCACGACGACTAGAAACAATACTGGGACAAGCCTGCCCCCCCCCCCCAAACATTAGACGTTGAGGAAGCGTATCTAAATTTATCTTATATATACATATTTATGCAAACATTGTTAAACATGACAGAACTCCCCTCCCTCCGCTTCATTATACCTTTTTTATTTTTTCAATTTTTCTAATGATAGTTAGACATCAAAAGAACGAACTTACTTCACGTGCGCGTTTCTCGGCTGTTTTTTGTTCATTTTTTTTGTCGCCTGTTAATCGAAAACGTTAGTGATACATATGGAGCGTATATTAATTTTTTTTTATTTAGATACAAAAAAGATTAGAAAAATTGAAAAAATTAAAAAAGGTATAATGAAGCGGAAGAATTCTGTTATGTTTAACAATGTTTGCATAAATGAAAAAACGCTGCCTAAATACACATAATTCAAATATATATATATATATATATATATATATATATATCGTTTTCTCCAACTGAAACAATTTTTTCCCTCATATCTCATTCGATTTTCTTAGTTTTGAATTTATCATTCTGACGTTTTCTCTTAGAGGGTCAGACGATAAGGCCTTAAGGAAAATTTTAGCAATTTTCTGTTTTTTTTTCCACCCACCCGTTTCATTGATTAAAAAAAAAAAATGTTTCCTCTGAAATTTATCCTACGATTTTGTTGTACGCGAAATTTACTTTATATATATATATATATAAATAAAATTATATAAACTCTACTTTGTATTGAGAATTTTTAAAATAATATTGGTTTTAAGTTCATGTTATCAATATAATTGAACTAAACTAATTATATATACTAGCAAAAGTATGCGACCGGAGGGAGCATATTTTTGCTAGTTGTTTTATTTAATTGCTCAGTAAAATGAGTCTTTGTTTTTTACAAAAAAAGAAGAAAGAAAATCACTCAATCTTTTATTTTAATAAATAAAACACGGAATAATAAAAACAGTTTTGAAACAAAATTTACCTCTCTTTTCCTTCATAACTGCTTTCCAAAATGCACATTAACTTCAAGATATCTATAAAAACAAAAACTCAAGTCTTCTCATAATAAAAAAAACCTACTCCTGAAGACGACCAAGAAGGTCGAAAGCGCTAGAGAAATGGCCGAATTACGAACAATTGGCGAAAAACTATATAAACTACCACCTGAAACCCGAAGGATTGCTCGACGATTCGAAAACCTCACAAAAAAAGCTATACAAACGCGAAAATTCTGTGTTTAACAAAGCCTGCTTGAATAATAACTTGCTGTCTAAATATACATATATATATATATACATAAAACCACAGAGTTTTCTCTCTTCGCTATCTTACTTGTTAATTTCTCGACTCGGCGAGCGATTCGTCGGTTTTTTGGTGTTAATTAGTGGAGTATGGCACCTAACGTTGTATCGTGGGCCATTCCTCTAGCGCTTTCGGTCTCTCGACCGTCTTCAGGCGGCTGTGTCTAATTGCTACTAAGAGCCGTATTTATAGTTTTATTATTAGTTATATATCTATTAATTTACATATATATATATATATATATATATATATACAGCTTTCCAAATATGATCTAAGGTTAAGATCGGATTCTAACTGCCTGATGAGATCTCAGTTTATAATAACTGTTGATCGATAACATCGACATGCCAGTGTCACAGATTTTGTACATGTCTGTGTAAATAAAAATAATCATATATAAAAGCTCTATTTGATATGGAGCACTTTTTTATAAACCCGGTTGAAATTCTTTGGATTACTACCCTGTGGATGTTTTACCTGGATTATATATATATATATATATATATCTTTATTCGTTTATTTATTATTATTTTTTTTTCTACACTATTATTATTGTGTATTGATTGTTAAAGACTGATAGGGCGTTAGTACCAGTGGTGAATGCTATTTTATCAATTGTGGATTGTAATTTTTTGATGTGTAGGGGTTCGAAATGACTTGCTGCCGAATATACATACATATATATATATAGTGTGTCAGGTTGTATATGAAAAGAAATCAAATAAAGTGCTTGATCAAATAAGAGAGCTAATATAATTTATTTAGATACTGTATGTTACATATTTCAGCAATGTACCGCGGTTTCATCCAAAAGGGCAGATTTAGACATCTTTAGTAAATCTCTGTGCCCAGTGGAATCATCGGCAAGCTGACGGACTACAATCGTTTCAGCTTGCCGATGATTCCACTGGGCACAGAGATTTACTAAAGATGTCTAAATCTGCCCTTTTGGATGAAACCGCGGTACATTGCTGAAATATGTAATATACAGTATCTAAATAAATTATATATATGTGTGTGTGTGTGTGTGTCTGTAAGAAGTGGCATAGTGTAGCGGTTACAGGTGTGTTTTTTGGGGCTCGGCATGCTGGGTTTAAGTTCTGTCAGGGTTACTGCATAACTTTCACTAATACTCTTGGGAAAGGTCTAAATCAATATACCTTAACTCTAACCTCTCAATCTATGGATCAAATATACCTTAACTCTAACCTCTCAATCTATGGATCAAATATACCTTAACCCTAACCTCTCAATCTATGGATCAAATATACCCTAACCCTAACCTCTCAATCTATGGATCAAATATACCCTAACCCTAACCTCTCAATCTATGGATCAAATATACCCTAACCCTAACCTCTCAATCTATGGATCAAATATACCTTAACCCTAACCTCTCAATCTATGGATCAAATATACCTTAACCCTAACCTCTCAATCTATGGATCAAATATACCTTAACTCTAACCTCTAAATCTATGGATCAAATAATCAAAGAAAAGGAAAACCTGTTTTTTTCTGTTGTTCTGGAATTCTCCTTGTCACTGGACTCAATACCGTTTCATGAGAAATGCGGTTACTGATTGCGCAAACTTTACTTCACCCTTACAGGGGGTATCCATTGTCTTTCGAGTCTGAAAAGAGGCCACCCTGCCTCCTCCCTCCCCTATATATATATATATATATATGTACGCAAACATTGTTAAAAATAACAGAATTCGTCTGTTTAATTATATCTTTTTAATTTTTTTTAATTAATAAATGTACTATAGGTTTCACAGAATGTTTTCGATTCTTCGTCAAGTCATCCTCAGGTGTCGAAAGCAAATGAACAAAAAAGCTGGAGAAAGAAGAGAATTTTAAAAAGACAGCGGAGAAACGCGCATAGAACGTTTTTCGCATTGTTCCAGGAAGTCGTTGACGATTGCCATCCTGCGTTGTTGAATTTAAATCGTCAACGACTTCCTGGAACAATGCGGAAAACGTTCTATGTACGTTTCTGTGCCGTCTTTTTAAAATTGTCTTCTTTCTCCAGCTTTTTTGTTCATTTGCTTTTAACACCTGAGGATGACTCGACGAAGAATCGAAAACGTTCTGTGAAACCTATGGAACATTTATTCATTTTTTTCTTTATTTTAATACAAAAAAGACCATCAGAAAAATTTTAAAAATAAAAAAATTAAACAGACGAATTCTGTTATTTTTAACAATGTTTGCATAAATGAGAAAATGCTGCCTAAATACACACATATATATATATATATATAATTTAATCTTGCATTGATAAAGGCTTCTATTTTCAATTTTATAATACTGATCCAGCAATGCTTTGAAATGAACGACCCATTTTATTAAACTTCTAGCATGCCAATGCTTTCTTCGTTCTACAACCAGAATTTGAGTGCATAACCGCCATCGGCGTGGATACATCATAACAAGGACATTTTATCAAAAAAACAAAAGGAAAAAAGTTTGTTTATTTTTGTTTTTGATGAAAAAAAAAATGACACAATACTGGTCAACTCTGATGATGGAATTTTATTCCGAAATTAATAAGATTAAAGTAAAAAAAATATTTTTTTTTAAAATTAATCTTGCATTGATAAAGGCTTCTATTTTCAATTATATATATATATATTAATTAATGATATAAGCTGTTCTTAAAAAAAAGCTTTACAGTTCCCACACTCATTAATATTTCTTACTATGGACATTCTATTCGGTGAACTCGCCACAGGCTCCAGACCAGCAAGAAGACCTGTCCTACATTACAATGGTGTCTGCAAGCAAGACATGAGGGCAAGTTGAAATCGACTCATCAGGCTGGGAGTCAGTGGCTGAAGACGGCACCTGCTGGAGAAGTGTTGTGAAGGCATACTCCAAGAGGGATGAAGAGAGTAAAGACCAGCAGTGGATGGGGAGGAGAGAGAGCACAGAGAGAGAAACGCTGCAACAGAGCTTTCAAAACCAGATGCTGCCTACACCTGTGGTAACTGCAACAGAACTTGCCGATCCATGATAGGCCTGCACAGTCACAGCAGATGCTGCAATTCAGCAGCTAATCTGAGGTACAGAACTCCATTGTCTCCTGAGACAGATGGATGGCAACAATTATATACACAAAAAGACGAAAATGCATGTTCGGTCATTCTCAATTAATACATTAGTTTACTAGTGTTGACTAGTGTACACCCGCCGTCAAAAATGACAGACAAAACATTATGCTTCATCAGTGTTCGCACTAATATTCATAGAAAATCATAGAATTAAGTCAGTAATTTGATTTTTCATATAAATTATTATCATTTCTGATGACCTAAAGAAAACAAACATCAACCGCTGACTTTTTATTTCGAGTGGAGAAAATCATAGAATTATGTGAGTAATTTGATTTTTCATATAAATTATTATCATTTCTGATGACCTAAAGAAAACAAACATCAACCGTTGACTTTTTATTTCGAGTGGAGAAAATCATAGAATGATGTCAGTAATTTGATTTTTCATATATAAATCTATATATTAATACGATAGCGTGTGTGTTCGTGTGTCACGCTTACATCAAAAGCTCTGCGTATGCGTGTCGCACCTAGATTTTGAAAAACATTCAACTAGCCTGCGTTTAGGAAATTTACAGCTATTTCCCTCTGGCGCAATGGTTAGCGAGGTAGTATTTTTTACTTCGGCCCGACTGGTTTATAGTTCGATCCCAACCAACCTCAAAGATTTTTATTCTACATTTCGAGGGGAAGAGGAAGAAATAATACATTTTTTTATCACCTGGTATCAACTACTTTTTTGTGTTGCTTAAAACTTAAAACTATTTTTTGTTTTTATGTTGGCGTTTTTAATGGCATTGTCTATTTAATTACGTTGACTGCTTAAAAAGTAGGGTATCGTCCAGTATTATTTTGTTGTTGTTTTTTTTTTGAACGGATGGCATATCAACCTTTTTTAGTAGATATGCGCAGTGTCCATCGTACACGAGTTACTATTTCAAACAATTATTTAACTCTTATCCAGAAGGGGAGGGGGTGGCTCATAATAAAGCAAGCGTAACTTACTAACAAATAGAGGGTGCTTTGTTACATTAGGACCCGTATTGAAAACATCATTTCGTGTAATTTACACGGGTTCCGCTAGTTATTATTATTTAAATTATTCGGACTACTGTTTTCATCTTGGGTGTTATTCTCACAACGTTTCGGCCGATATAACCTCCAGCCTTTATTTAATCTACACGGGTAGCTTGCTATTGTTCTGTCAGCCATGACTGGGTAGAAGTCTTAACTAATTTGTAATTGTATTCTTAGTATCGCCCGCACTGAGGATTGAACCTTCAACCTCCAAAAGATTGTCACTTAGAACTGATTCTTAGGTGTGATCTTGAATGGGCGTCACATTCACCAGACTCCCCCCCCCCATATACACATTTTATGTGTGGGTTTATCTCAAAGATAATGTCCACCAAAACTATCCTGAATGTATTCCTGAACTAAAGAGTTAGTGAAAAGTTTTCCATGGCATATCCAGGTGTTCTAGCAATGGAGAATATCATTGAACAGTAATAAAACAAAGACTGTTGGACATTTATGACTGAAACTTGGTGGACAAGTCAGGCATAGACTGAAGTTTATTTGTACCAAATATGGTTGGATCACAGAAAGGATTTTGAATTTTATTAATGATTCTATTAGTGGCATTTTTTTTAGGTCACCCTGTTTTTGTGGACTGATCCGGATTCACCCATAGTGACAGAATTGATTCGTTAGGTAACTATGAAGTCGACACCTTTTTACTTAGGTAACCGCTTAGCACGTCTGCCTAGAGCCGGTAATGGCGAACAACTTATTGTAATTAAGTATTCTTAATACAATTCTTATTCTTTTCAATTCCTGTCTTGGGTTTCTTATTTACTTATTGTTATTCTTACGATATAACAATTACTATTATGAAAACACTTTGGAATTTCTAAATATTTATAAAACTCTCTTGTGATATCATAATAGACTCTTTCCCTCCCTCTAATTTATATCATCCCATTCCCCTCACCTAACCCTCACAGCTTTTTTTTATCGTTCACCCCTTTTATTTACGTTATTCACCCTTTTTCTCACCATCTAAAACTGATGGAAAGTGTGCACGGTGACAAGCAAACAAGTAATATAGAGAGATTGATAGTTTAGAAGTTACTTTTGTTTCGTACTTTGCATTTTTGATCTGGCTGAGAGATCCAACTTTCCTGAAGCCCTAAACTTTTTTTCTTTTTTTGGCTTATTTTACGGCATATCAACCATCAATGGGTTATTTAATGCCAAATCAAATTGTCGGATAAGATCCGATAGGTGGGATAATTATTTTGTTGTCTATATAAATATATATATATATATATTTTTAGGATGGTTTAAGTTAATTTCTATGGAAGAGTCTTATTTTTTTCATGAACTTTAAGATGTTGCTAGAGTTTCGTTTTTTTTTTTTAATGGCTTATCAACCCATTTAGAGTTATTTAATGTCGAATCCAGTCATTTAAATTCATGGAGTTTTCTTTTATATTCATTTAGAAAGATGTATGGTACTGATATCGATCCTGAACCAGTTTTCGTGAGGTTCGACTCGGAAGCATTCGTCTGTCCTACGCAAACGCCCGAATGTTGACGAGCCGATTTGTACCAGACGACAATTTTGATACGGTGCTGCGTCCTGTGATTGTAAGTTATATTTTCAAGAAATTTTCTAAAAGAAACAACAAAACAAACACAAAACAAGCAAAACATAGCGAAATTACTGTTATCAAATAAATTTTTTTTTTATTTTGATACGTTGCTGCGTCCTATAATTTTAAGCTATAGTTGCAAGAAATCTTTTAAACAACAAAACAAATAAAACAAGCAAAACAGAGCGAAATTACTGTTATCAAATAAATATTTTTAACCCTAACCCTAACTCTAAACCCTAACCCTAACAACAACAAAAAAACAAAACAAGCAAAACATTATTATCATAGGATGCAGCACCGTATCAAAATTGTCGTCTGGTACAAATTGGCTCATCAACTCTCGGGCATTTGCGTAGGACAGCCGAACGCTCCCGAGTCGAACCTCACAAAAACTGGGTCAGGATCGATATCAGCACAAAAAAATTATTAAATACTTGCTGTCTTACACCATTCATAGTTCTTTCAATCCCATTAAACAACCTGAGCCAACTTTAGAAGAAACACCTCCAAATCAGGATACCCTATCTCTATATTTTAATGAAGAAATTGTGTTATATACATCATGCCATATCCATTTTTTCTCTGTACATAATAAACTGGATTATGGCCAAACTGTTTAATTCGGTTGCATATGATCAATAAACATTCTTGCATAAATAATTCTGGTTCTAATGAGTGAAGTTCAAAGAATCACGGTGCCTTTTTATCAAGTTTTATCAAAGTTGTTTTCTGTTGGCTAAGTGATTTTAAACAATGCCTGCATAGTTCATTACTAATAGTTATAACAATTTTTCTTCTATTTCTTTGAGTGAAATAATGTGGTCTTTGTAGGTGGTAAGACACGAATATGAAGAATAAATTGGATGAAAACGCTTCTGCATAGATCAACTAATATAATTATTTATTATATAATTACAACCGAAAAAGAATAACTTTATAATGAGGATGTAATTAATTGTACTCGCTGTGCAACACGTCCATTGAATGTCTGTCCCAATGTCGGCTGGTAGAATGCAAGTGACATAACTCTGCTTTCCAAAATGCACATTACCTCAAGCAAGACAACAAAGGACAAAGAGTTACTTCCCTTTCAAATACAAAATGCTTAATCATTATTCGATGATAAATGCCAGTATACTGAAATCATATGCCCTTAATAGGGTTAAGATGAAAATTCATATACACTAAATGTACAAAAGCAAGGACATTCCCAAATTTTTACACTTTTATTGTCATTAAGGGTATGACTACATATCAACCAAACCTTTCATTTTCACATCACTACAGTATAAATCTCTATGCATGAGTGGATGAAGTGTGTGAGGTGCGCTGAAAAAAAATTCCTACAAGTAAAATACATAGCCCTGTTGTGCTCACATACCCTTAATGACAATAAAAGTGTAAACATTTGGGAATTTCCTTGATTTTGTACATTTAGTGTATATGAATTTTCATCTTAACCCTATTAAGGGCATATGATTTCAGTATACTGGCATTTTTCATGGAATGTCACTACTTTTGTAAAGGCTATGCCTCAATACAATGGTCATTTTTAAGTTTTTTTTTAATTTTCTGGAAAACTAAGGTATATGGTAAACTGAAATTAAAATGCAATCAACTAGACCCTAGAACCTTTATCTCTGCCAAAAATCAGCTGAATCAATCGAATAGTTGATGAGATACAAGGTGGCACATACGTACGTACGTGCGTACGTACATACAGATAACATGATTTCATGATTGAACTTGCTGGATCTCTGGGTTGCCTTGCCTAATGATACTGAAATTCTACACACTTATAGAACCTAGCAAAAAAAATTGTGCAAAGTTTTAACTAATTTGGTTTATTGGCTTTTGAGTTATGATTGATCAAAGAAATGAGATTTTCAGCATAGGCCATTTATTAAGGGATAGAGCGCTCTCGCGCCTCCCTTGATTCTTGGGTGAAAATCTGCTACCATCTAACATTGACATTAATAGCTTTGTTAACAAAAGGTATATATGTAAAACAGGCCAGTCAGTGAGTCAGTTTGGGGCTGTGTTGTTAAAAACAAAAACAAAAAACTTAATTTCTAATCGATTTCGGTAATAGTAGTAATTATTACCAACATAAATTATTTTGAAGAGAATATAGTTAGAAAATTAGTCAAAAACAATTTTAGTTTAGTTTACCTACTCATTTGTGACCTATTTGAGTTAAAATAATAATAACAAATAATATTTAATAGAAGTTATAAGCCTTTAAAGTTTGCGTATACACTGATTCTGAGCAAAGTAGCAATTTTTGTTTAGTCAGTAACTTAAACAAAAATGGCTACTCAGAATCGGTAACTTTAAAGACTTATAACTTTTATTAATTTTTTTAACACAAATAGGTCACAAATAAGTAAATACACCAGAAAAAAATATTTTTGACTAATTTACCAACTGTATTTCTTTTAAAATAATTTATGTCAGTAATAGAAATGATTACCTCGATTTCAGATTTAATCCTATCAACCGTTTACTTTGATTACTTATATTATAGAGAGTTGGAGGAGCTGACCCTCTCACAGTCCGAAGTCGTCTTCCTGCCACCAATGACCCCGTGAATAAATCTGAAAGAAATCTAATTAGAGCCAATTTTTTCGAAGTTCATTACTAATAATTATTTTCAAAACCGTTGTGTCAGCTGTTCTCATATCAGCTTTGTTTTAACATAGTCATCAAGTCCCCATTTATATTTTATTAAAATAATTATTAAAATGTAAAGTTAAAAATAAATAATATTATCTGAGCAGAAAACAAACTATCGCATATCCTTGTTTTTTGGTTCCCCGATTTATAAAATCGGGAGACCTATGTTTTGAGGCATTTCTGTCCGTCCGTCCGTCCGTCCGTTCGTCCGGATTTTTCTCCGCAACCATCCATTGAATTTCTCTGAAATTTTGCATGAAGTTGTAACTTTGGTCAGGTTAGAAAGTGACATTCTCCGATTTTTGAAAAAAAATCTGGTTAGCCCCCCAGAGGGTCAAAAGGCCCCAAAATGGCAAAAAATGACATTTTTTGCCCCATAACTTTTCAGCCATCTATTCAATTTCTCTGAAACTTGGCCAAAATATGGAGGCAATTGTTCCTAATAGAAAATAAGTATCGCTGACCTTGGAAAAAATCTGGTTCGTGCCCCCAGGGGGTCAAAAGACCCCAAAATGGCAAACAATGACCCTTTTCTCCCATAACGTTTGATCCATCCATTCAATTTTTCTGAAACTTGGCCAAAATGTAGAGGCAATTGTTCTGGATATAAAATGAGCATCCTTGACCTCAGAAAAATTCTGTTACGCGCCCCCAGGGGGTACAATGGGGGTCAAAAATGTCCCAACTTGCCCAAATTTATTGCATTTTACACTCGCCACATCCTGTCACATACAGAGGGGGACCACGCATGCGCGGCCTGTTTTTAATGTTTTAATGGTAAAAGCTTTGCTCTTCTTAGGCATCGACTTGTCTAAGTGATGTATTCTTTTTCTGGGACTTGTAAAGGAATATGAGTGGTTATGTTCACACCCAGATCTGCAAATCGAATGGAGACTATCCAACCGATTGAACCCAGTTGACCGGTCAAAGTCAAGCCATGTGCGCAGTTTCCATGCTGGTCATTGCTGAGAGCATATATGATTTCTCTGCTGTGAAAAACGATACTTTCTCAAAGATTTGATTCATCCATCTTCTCAACTCTACAGGCTTAGAATTTCAGACACGATCGACACTTCACAAGATATCGAAATCATCTGAACAAGGTTAACTATACAATTGCTTTTTTTGTCAGAGAGCCGAGTCCTACGGTAGAATTCGAAATATAGTAATATTTCGAATCATTCAATTCTTCAATATATCTAGCCAGTTTTATTGACACTGAGGGTTAACCCGAACCCTAATTCCCTGAATTATAACTTCTCACACCAAAAGTTGTATTTTCATCAATTGCTTTCCCTCTGATTGTGTTTTGTATGTTTTCTGCTCGATGCTGTGTTCATTACCCTTCCCATATTAGATAGGTCCTGGGTATGACCTTAAAAGACATCCAGTGGTGAGGCCTCCATTTGGGAGCTGTGGGGAATGTGGAGTTGCCCCTTAGTTGCCATTGCTCCCAGGTCCACTCTGGCCCGGAGTGGTATTACCTGTAAGGGCCCCATGTATGGGTCAAATAGAACCTACTGGCGCTACCAGATCTGGTTGTCAGAAGTTATTGACTTCCTGACTCAAAATGCACCAAACATTGATGTTTTATTGTTTTTTTCTTTGCAAAACTCAATCATGTTCTGCAAAACCTAAAACAAAAAATTTCCCTCCCCTCTCTCCCTTCCCCCTGTTCACTCAACCAAACACTATGAATAAATACTTAAACATATAAAGAACTTGAAGCATAAAAACCTTTACCAAAATGACCGGATTTAGCATTAAATAACTTAAAAAGAGTTGATATGCCATAAAAAAAATTTTTGTTTTGTTTTACCAAAATGACCAGATTCGGCATTCGGGTCACCATTATAATAGCTAAGGCTAGTAGTCGTAGCCTCACTATAAGTATAAGCACGGTAGACGGTAGTCATACGAGGAAAAACTCAACGCTTCTTTTAACATTAAACAAATCTTTATTGGGTATCCTATACCGTTGGGGTATAGCATAGAAAAAGGTAGGACTGGTGTCCGGTGGAAGGAAACGAAGTTCTTTTACTGCCCGGGGAGCAGTGCTCGGAAATCCAGTGGATGAGGGGACAGGAGAGAGGTGAAGAAGAGTTCCTTCTAGGGTCTCTCTGACGATCCGTTCCACCGTTCAACAGGGGTGCAAATAGTCCGCAAGGGACTAGCTTAAATCAATGCGCCCTGTGAGCCAATTGGTTAGTTTAAGACCAACTTGCCCACAGTGGACGTATAACAAATAGGTCCTATTTCAGACTGCTACAAAATAACCCGAAAAGGGTTGATATGCCGTAAAACAAAACAACCCAACCAAACCATATTAGATGATCATGTTTTTGTATTAGTACATTTACATATTTATCCTCTTTGTAAATTAATATTATATTTGAAATAATTCCTGGTATTGGCGACTGCTTCATTCAGCATATTTACTGTTTTTTCTGTTATCCAAAACAAATCTTGAAAAAAAAAAAATCTATTTCTTTAAATTTGATTTTAAAAAGTTTAAGGAAGCGTTTCACCTTGTGTGGGATATATTCTTAACATTGTGCATAAATCCTCTGTGAACATCCACTAAGGGATGTTGAGTGAGAGGAAATGTATTTATTCAGGAATTTCTTTAAGAGTCAAACCTTTTCAAATTTGATTAGAGGGAATCTGAATTTTCATCATTAAATTCTTTAGATTTTATTCATTAGTTCAAGCAAACAAAAAACGTTAAATTCACAGAGCACTGAAAAACAAGTCTATCGTGTTTTAAATTTTAAAATAAAAATGCTATAAATAATCTATAATTTATGTTAGCTATGCACGATAACTCCTCCAGAATGAGGACATAAAGCAAGTGTGGTTTCTTCATCTTTTAGTCATCATCCATAAAGATGATGGAAGAAAACAATACAAATAGGACACATATTACTCTTTCATTCATACATACATGGACATATTACAATGGTTGTCCTTAACATACATCAATGGACATATTACAACAGATTATAATGGTTGTCCTTAACATACATCAATGGACATATTACAACAGATTACAATGGTTATCCTTAACATACATCAATGGACATATTACAACAGATTATAATGGTTGTCCTTAACATACATCAATGGACATATTACAACAGATTACAATGGTTATCCTTAACATACATCAATGGACATATTACAACAGATTATAATGGTTGTCCTTAACATACATCAATGGACATATTACAACAGATTACAATGGTTATCCTTAACATACATCAATGGACATATTACAACAGATTATAATGGTTGTCCTTAACATACATCAATGGACATATTACAACAGATTACAATGGTTATCCTTAACATACATCAATGGACATATTACAACAGATAACAATGGTTGTCCTTAACATACATCAATGGACATATTACAACAGATTACAATGGTTGTCCTTAACATACATCAATGGACATTTTGATACCTCTCTATTATGTATTTTACTAGTGGAAGAAGAAAATTTCTTAGGTCAGAGTCGAACCTTTCAGAATTTCTGGAATTAGAATCTGAGTCAAAGTCGAGCATTTGGGTTACAGACTCTACGGCCCTGGTGCCATTGTAAGGAAGGTCTTTTTGAATGATGCTAAACTTCCACATCTTCCACTTTATCAAATATTGCCCGGGTCTAGCCATGTTGCCGGGTGGGGGGTTTAGAGAAAAATTATTCAAACTATATTAAAAGTCACATCCTGCTTTAGAATACACAGCTTTTATATTTGTTTAATCTTGCTACCATCTCCCAAGATGTTGAGCAGAGATTGCATTCGTGTTCACATTTTCCAATCCCAGACACACACAGGCGGGAAAAAGACAGTGTGTGTCTTTTTCCCACCTGTGCTGTTTCTTGATCTTAGCAAGTGTGTGTCTTTTTCCCCCCTGTGCTGTTTCTTGATCTTAGCAAGTGTGTGTCTTTTTCCCGCCTGTGCTGTTTCTTGATCTTAGCAAGTGTGTGTCTTTTTCCCGCCTGTGCTGTTTCTTCATCTTAGCAAGTGTGTGTCTTTTTCCCGCCTGTGCTGTTTCTTCATCTTAGCAAGTGTGTGTCTTTTTCCCGCCTGTGCTGTTTCTTCATCTTAGCAAGTGTGTGTCTTTTTCCCGCCTGTGCTGTTTCTTCATCTTAGCAAGTGTGTGTCTTTTTCCCGCCTGTGCTGTTTCTTGATCTTAGCAAGTGTGTGTCTTTTTCCCGCCTGTGCTGTTTCTTGATCTTAGCAAGTGTGTGTCTTTTTCCCGCCTGTGCTGTTTCTTGATCTTAGCAAGTGTGTGTCTTTTTCTGTCTGTGCTGTCTCTTGATCTTAGCAAGTGTGTGTCTTTTTCCCGCCTGTGCTGTTTCTTGATCTTAGCAAGTGTGTGTCTTTTTCCCGCCTGTGCTGTTTCTTGATCTTAGCAAGTGTGTGTCTTTTTCCCGCCTGTGCTGTTTCTTGATCTTAGCAAGTGTGTGTCTTTTTCCAGCCTGTGCTGTTTCTTGATCTTAGCAAGTGTGTGTCTTTTTCCCGCCTGTGCTGTTTCTTGATCTTAGCAAGTGTGTGTCTTTTTCCCGCCTGTGCTGTTTCTTGATCTTAGCAAGTGTGTGTCTTTTTCCCGCCTGTGCTGTTTCTTGATCTTAGCAAGTGTGTGTCTTTTTCCCGCCTGTGCTGTTTCTTGATCTTAGCAAGTGTGTGTCTTTTTCCCGCCTGTGCTGTTTCTTGATCTTAGCAAGTGTGTGTCTTTTTCCCGCCTGTGCTGTTTCTTGATCTTAGCAAGTGTGTGTCTTTTTCCCGCCTGTGCTGTTTCTTGATCTTAGCAAGTGTGTCTTTTTTCTGTCTGTGCTGTTTCTTGATCTTAGCAAGTGTGTGTCTTTTTCCCGCCTGTGCTGTTTCTTGATCTTAGCAAGTGTGTGTCTTTTTCCCGCCTGTGCTGTTTCTTGATCTTAGCAAGTGTGTGTCTTTTCCCCGCCTGTGCTGTTTCTTGATCTTAGAAAGTGTGTGTCTTTTTCCCGCCTGTGCTGTTTCTTGATCTTAGCAAGTGTGTGTCTTTTTCCCGCCTGTGCTGTTTCTTGATCTTAGCAAGTGTGTGTCTTTTTCCCGCCTGTGCTGTTTCTTGATCTTAGCAAGTGTGTGTCTTTTTTCTGTCTGTGCTGTTTCTTGATCTTAGCAAGTGTGTGTCTTTTTCCCGCCTGTGCTGTTTCTTGATCTTAGCAAGTGTGTGTCTTTTTCCCGCCTGTGCTGTTTCTTGATCTTAGCAAGTGTGTGTCTTTTTCCCGCCTGTGCTGTTTTTTGATCTTAGCAAGTGTGTGTCTTTTTCCCGCCTGTGCTGTTTCTTGATCTTAGCAAGTGTGTGTCTTTTTCCCGCCTGTGCTGTTTCTTGATCTTAGCAAGTGTGTGTCTTTTTCCCGCCTGTGCTGTTTCTTGATCTTAGCAAGTGTGTGTCTTTTTCCCGCCTGTGCTGTTTCTTGATCTTAGCAAGTGTGTGTCTTTTTCCCGCCTGTGCTGTTTCTTGATCTTAGCAAGTGTGTGTCTTTTTCCAGCCTGTGCTGTTTCTTGATCTTAGCAAGTGTGTGTCTTTTTCCCCCCTGTGCTGTTTCTTGATCTTAGCAAGTGTGTGTCTTTTTCCCGCCTGTGCTGTTTCTTGATCTTAGCAAGTGTGTGTCTTTTTCCCGCCTGTGCTGTTTCTTGATCTTAGCAAGTGTGTGTCTTTTTCCCGCCTGTGCTGTTTCTTGATCTTAGCAAGTGTGTGTCTTTTTCCCGCCTGTGCTGTTTCTTGATCTTAGCAAGTGTGTGTCTTTTTCCCGCCTGTGCTGTTTCTTGATCTTAGCAAGTGTGTGTCTTTTTCCCGCCTGTGCTGTTTCTTGATCTTAGCAAGTGTGTCTTTTTTCTGTCTGTGCTGTTTCTTGATCTTAGCAAGTGTGTGTCTTTTTCCCGCCTGTGCTGTTTCTTGATCTTAGCAAGTGTGTGTCTTTTTCCCGCCTGTGCTGTTTCTTGATCTTAGCAAGTGTGTGTCTTTTTCCCGCCTGTGCTGTTTCTTGATCTTAGCAAGTGTGTGTCTTTTTCCCGCCTGTGCTGTTTCTTGATCTTAGCAAGTGTGTGTCTTTTTCCCGCCTGTGCTGTTTCTTGATCTTAGCAAGTGTGTGTCTTTTTCCCGCCTGTGCTGTTTCTTGATCTTAGCAAGTGTGTGTCTTTTTCCCGCCTGTGCTGTTTCTTGATCTTAGCAAGTGTGTGTCTTTTTCCCGCCTGTGCTGTTTCTTGATCTTAGCAAGTGTGTGTCTTTTTCCCGCCTGTGCTGTTTCTTGATCTTAGCAAGTGTGTGTCTTTTTCCCGCCTGTGCTGTTTCTTGATCTTAGCAAGTGTGTGTCTTTTTCCCGCCTGTGCTGTTTCTTGATCTTAGCAAGTGTGTGTCTTTTTCCCGCCTGTGCTGTTTCTTGATCTTAGCAAGTGTGTGTCTTTTTCCCGCCTGTGCTGTTTCTTGATCTTAGCAAGTGTGTGTCTTTTTCCCGCCTGTGCTGTTTCTTGATCTTAGCAAGTGTGTGTCTTTTTCCCGCCTGTGCTGTTTCTTGATCTTAGCAAGTGTGTGTCTTTTTCCCGCCTGTGCTGTTTCTTGATCTTAGCAAGTGTGTGTCTTTTTCCCGCCTGTGCTGTTTCTTGATCTTAGCAAGTGTGTGTCTTTTTCCCGCCTGTGCTGTTTCTTGATCTTAGCAAGTGTGTGTCTTTTTCCCGCCTGTGCTGTTTCTTCATCTTAGCAAGTGTGTGTCTTTTTCCCGCCTGTGCTGTTTCTTCATCTTAGCAAGTGTGTGTCTTTTTCCCGCCTGTGCTGTTTCTTCATCTTAGCAAGTGTGTGTCTTTTTCCCGCCTGTGCTGTTTCTTGATCTTAGCAAGTGTGTGTCTTTTTCCCGCCTGTGCTGTTTCTTGATCTTAGCAAGTGTGTGTCTTTTTCCCGCCTGTGCTGTTTCTTGATCTTAGCAAGTGTGTGTCTTTTTCCCGCCTGTGCTGTTTCTTGATCTTAGCAAGTGTGTGTCTTTTTCCCGCCTGTGCTGTTTCTTGATCTTAGCAAGTGTGTGTCTTTTTCCCGCCTGTGCTGTTTTTTGATCTTAGCAAGTGTGTGTCTTTTTCCCGCCTGTGCTGTTTCTTGATCTTAGCAAGTGTGTGTCTTTTTCCCGCCTGTGCTGTTTCTTGATCTTAGCAAGTGTGTGTCTTTTTCCCGCCTGTGCTGTTTTTTGATCTTAGCAAGTGTGTGTCTTTTTCCCGCCTGTGCTGTTTCTTGATCTTAGCAAGTGTGTGTCTTTTTCCCGCCTGTGCTGTTTCTTGATCTTAGCAAGTGTGTGTCTTTTTCCCGCCTGTGCTGTTTCTTGATCTTAGCAAGTGTGTGTCTTTTTCCCGCCTGTGCTGTTTCTTGATCTTAGCAAGTGTGTGTCTTTTTCCCGCCTGTGCTGTTTCTTGATCTTAGCAAGTGTGTGTCTTTTTCCCGCCTGTGCTGTTTCTTGATCTTAGCAAGTGTGTGTCTTTTTCCCGCCTGTGCTGTTTCTTGATCTTAGCAAGTGTGTGTCTTTTTCCCGCCTGTGCTGTTTCTTGATCTTAGCAAGTGTGTGTCTTTTTCCCGCCTGTGCTGTTTTTTGATCTTAGCAAGTGTGTGTCTTTTTCCCGCCTGTGCTGTTTCTTGATCTTAGCAAGTGTGTGTCTTTTTCCCGCCTGTGCTGTTTCTTGATCTTAGCAAGTGTGTGTCTTTTTCCCGCATGTGCTGTTTTTTGATCTTAGCAAGTGTGTGTCTTTTTCCCGCCTGTGCTGTTTCTTGATCTTAGCAAGTGTGTGTCTTTTTCCCGCCTGTGCTGTTTCTTGATCTTAGCAAGTGTGTGTCTTTTTCCCGCCTGTGCTGTTTCTTGATCTTAGCAAGTGTGTGTCTTTTTCCCGCCTGTGCTGTTTCTTGATCTTAGCAAGTGTGTGTCTTTTTCCCGCCTGTGCTGTTTCTTGATCTTAGCAAGTGTGTGTCTTTTTCCCGCCTGTGCTGTTTCTTGATCTTAGCAAGTGTGTGTCTTTTTCCCGCCTGTGCTGTTTTTTGATCTTAGCAAGTGTGTGTCTTTTTCCCGCCTGTGCTGTTTCTTGATCTTAGCAAGTGTGTGTCTTTTTCCCGCCTGTGCTGTTTCTTGATCTTAGCAAGTGTGTGTCTTTTTCCCGCCTGTGCTGTTTCTTGATCTTAGCAAGTGTGTGTCTTTTTCCCGCCTGTGCTGTTTCTTGATCTTAGCAAGTGTGTGTCTTTTTCCCGCCTGTGCTGTTTCTTGATCTTAGCAAGTGTGTGTCTTTTTCCCGCCTGTGCTGTTTCTTGATCTTAGCAAGAGTGTGTAGCTGGGATTGGAAAATGTGAACACGAACAACATGCGAATTGCTAATTTTTATATTTCCCATGATGCAACATAATCATGTTGCTCCACCGGTTCTCATTAGATCACCAAAGTTAAGTGATGTTAAGCCTGGCCAGTACCAGATGGGTGACCATTTGTGAATACGAAGCACTGTATGTTATCTCCGAGATATACATGCAACTGTGGACTGCATGTGAATTTGATATTCCCTAAAAACTTCCTCTTTCGGTGGAAGCCGGATGCATGCACAGGTATTACCAGATATACTTCCTACGTGGATATAAACAGGTTTGATGAATTATTTTTAAATATAAATAGTTTTCTAAATTTAATAAATCGAATAATTTCTGAATAAATTGTACAAACCTTTGAAGATGGAGCTATCACATAAAAATTAAGATTCAATTCGTAACATTGCTTTTGCCTCGAAGAAAAAATAGATTTTTTTTCTAGAAAATTAGGACTATCGCTAACTCCTCGGCCTAACATTCACCGGCAACAACAATTATAGAATAAATACATAGAAAGATACAGCCAAGTCTGCTGCAAAGAAGGTCGGCCCCCTCTACTTGGCTAGAAAACTTCTCACACCTTCCAGTATTTTATTTTCTTTTGTTAATGGAAATCGCTCCAGACAAGGCATGAAGCCACTTAATGTAAAGAGCTAAAAAGAACGTAAGATGATTATCGCAAAGACAGGAGATGCTATTGATCTTAGTCTTAAAAAGACCAATGCTATAGGTAGGAGGAAAACAGTCAGCAGAAAAAAGAGTTCGACAAGCCTGCAGTTCTTGGAAAGAAGCTACTGGAGTAGGAAGCTGTATTATAATGAGGTATTAGAACAGCAGATTGATGAAGACCACTAGACCAACGAGTTGTAACAAAGGAAGCAGGGAATAAATCAGACAATTCTGAAGAACACATGCCATAATAATACTTATAGAAGAAACTGAGACTAGCAACATCAAGTTTTTAAGAGAGAGGGTGCAGAGAAGAAGAAAGGGTAGGTCCATCCAGATTACAGATACACCTTTGAATCTGATCAAGAACCCTCAAACGGACAGAGATTCACCAGCCCAAATGTGACAACAGTACTCCATACATCTCTATAAAGCCATTATTCACCCATACATGGAGTATTGTAGCCACATCTGTGCTGGTGCACCAACCACTAGTCTCTCCCTCTTAGACAGGATGCAAAAAAGAGTCTCTCACCCAATAGGTTCTGCACTTTCTGTCAAGCGTCAATGTTAAATCCCTGCGCGTGTTTTAAAAGTAGTTCCATGGAATATGTTCCGACGAACTTACTGCACTTTTACCCGCTCAATGCAAACACCCCTGACCAACCCAACTAGAAGCAAAATCCCACCCCTTCCTTGTAGAGGTCCCCAGATGCCAGAAAACTTTCTATTGTAATAGCTTCTTTCCTCGAACTTCTTGCCTTTGGAATTCCCTCCCTGCTCTCTGTTTTCCCGACTGTACCAACATGCAGAAATTTAAATGTAATGTGAACAAACATCTTGCTTCGCCACTCACGGTGCTCCCTATAAATCTGGCTCCTAATCTCAGTCGCCCCTTACGTCTCAGTAGCAAAATGTGACGTGTTTGGGGTTGAATAAAAGTTTTTTAAAAAATCTAATCTCTTTCTTTATCTAATCTGTTGTCACAGATCACAATGAAATGGCCCCAGACCGTCTGTTCTGAACCCCCCCTTTCAATTCTATCGTAGATAGCAAATAATCACATCAATCGAGCGGACACTTCATGTCAATCGGCAGTTACTAAGTCACCATTTGCATCCATCTGTTGGCCGTCCATCCTTCGGGCAAAGTTACAGGCATCTCTTTTCTTCGAATTGTCAGCTACACTGGATATTCAACTTTTACAGATGGCGCAGTGGAGATATTTACACACTCCATTGTGTCGCATTGTATAGTAGCCGCCCCCTAGCAACCCTTAAAACAACTGGATGTCAGGTGGCTCACGCACATCATGATTTCTAAAATTTAATGAATAAAAATCGACTAAGTACTAAATTATTAATTAATTTAAAATAGTTAAAATAAAAATAGTTAAAATAAAAATAGTTAAAATAAAAATAGTTAAAATAAAAATAGTTAAAATAAAAATAGTTAAAATAAAAATAGTTAAAATAAAAATAGTTAAAATAAAAATAGTTAAAATAAAAATAGTTAAAATAAAAATAGTTAAAATAAAAATAGTTAAAATAAAAATAGTTAAAATAAAAATAGTTAAAATAAAAATGGTAAAAATAAAAATGGTTCAAATAAAAATGGTAAAAATAAAAATGGTTAAAATAAAAATGGTTAAAATAAAAATGGTTAAAATAAAAATGGTTAAAATAAAAATGGTTAAAATAAAAATGGTTAAAATAAAAATGGTTAAAATAAAAATGGTTAAAATAAAAATAGTTAAAATAAAAATAGTTAAAAGAAAAATAGTTAAAATAAAAATAGTTAAAATAAAAATAGTTAAAATAAAAATAGTTAAAATAAAAATAGTTAAAATAAAAATAGTTAAAATAAAAATAGTTAAAATAAAAACAGTTAAAATAAAAATAGTTAAAAGAAAAATAGTTAAAATAAAAATAGTTAAAATAAAAAGTTAAAATAAAAAGTTAAAATAAAAAGTTAAAATAAAAATAGTTAAAATAAAAATAGTTAAAATAAAAATAGTTAAAATAAAAATAGTTAAAATAAAATAGTTAAAAGAAAATAGTTAAAAGAAAAATAGTTAAAATAAAAATAGTTAAAATAAAAATAGTTAAAATAAAATAGTTAAAATAAAAATAGTTAAAATAAAAATAGTTAAAATAAAAATAGTTAAAATAAAAATAGTTAAAATAAAAATAGTTAAAATAAAAATAGTTAAAATAAAAATAGTTAAAATAAAATAGTTAAAATAAAAATAGTTAAAATAAAAATAGTTAAAATAAAAATAGTTAAAATAAAAATAGTTAAAATAAAAATAGTTAAAATAAAAATAGTTAAAATAAAAATGGTAAAAATAAAAATGGTTAAAATAAAAATGGTTAAAATAAAAATGGTTAAAATAAAAATGGTTAAAATAAAAATGGTTAAAATAAAAATAGTTAAAATAAAAATAGTTAAAATAAAAATAGTTAAAATAAAAACGGTTAAAATAAAAATGGTTAAAATAAAAATGGTTAAAATAAAAATGGTTAAAATAAAAATGGTTAAAATTAAAATAGTTTAAATAAGAAACAATTCAAATTAAAGAAGTCAGCATGAACTCCTGGCTCTCAGCTTGTCATCTTATATATAAAGTAACATTGTTTTCCCTCCTACATTTGTGAACAATAACTTTCTTAAAAGTTTCATAAAACCGAATCGACGATATTGTTATGTGCAGCTGCTTGTTGCTGACCTGGTTAGCCAATGGGATCCTAACAATGCAGGGTTCGTTTGTATGCTGGGTGGCGGCCAGCCTCTGCCAGTTGGCTCTGGTAGTCGACCAGGTCTGACCTGCAAAGCAGGATCTGCAGCACGTTGTTGTTGTTGAACAGGTTAGCCCTGATGTCCAGGTCGATAGTCTTGATGGAGACGGAGCCAGCCTAGATGGCCCTCAGTGGAAGCGTGCTGGGCCCGTAACCCAGAGGTTAGATCGGAACTACGCTCTGCTACCATGTAAAACGACACATAAAGCTGATGAAAATGGATATAAGTTGATATGTTTATTTGGCACATGTGGCCGGTAAGAAGATTATCTAGAACAAAACCAAACAAAGATGGCTGACCGATATTTATACTGCCAAAATGAAGTCTCGTGAAGTCTCGTAAAGTCACGTTCTCAAAGGGAGGCAACTTAATCAAAACGGTCCAAGGGGAACAACTCTATTTAATCTTAACACAACCCACTGCAGTTTTTACATTAAAAGGAATTAAAGCGTGCACATGCTCATCTTTCAGCCATTTTCGCCTAAATCTTATTTGTCGCTTAAATATATCGGACGATATTCCAATGTAACAAGATGTCACATTTCCTCGCTCGCCTCTCTCTTGACTGATAAGAGGCAACTAAAGACAGAGACCAAAAGAGCTGGATTCAATTCCTTTTCTGTCATACATGCCTGCCGAACCAACCTGTCTTGTATTCTTGTGTTCCTGCATTGATGAAACTGTTAAATTAAGTTAATATAAATTGTAGAAAAGATGTTTGTCTTTCTAAATGGAACACTAGTGACCCATTTCCTTCTTCATCTCAAGCAAGGCCAGTCAGATAAATACAGACGTTACTACAAAATCTCCAATCTCCGACAAGCATCTCATCACCCTCACAAATTTCTCTACAAGACATGGTCACACCATTGTCATTTTTCAATTGACAGATCGATATTTAATTTTACGTAAATTTTTAATCTGTGCTCGTTACATAAAAATTCCCATCAATTTCATCCATTACATATTCTATTCATCCCAATAATTCTTTCGATAGAATACATTGTGGTAGATTCATAGTTTCAAAATGGCGTCTAAAATCGCTGGATATGTACTTATTCAGTTCTTTAACTATATTTACATTACGATTACGTTTTAAGAATTTTATGCAAAAACTTCTCATTTTCTTTGTCTTAATTCATGACTGATGGGAATTCGAAGGTCATTTTTTATAACTTCAAACTTTTTACAATTTATTGCTTACCATGTTGACAAAAATTATTACAGAGGATTTTAACAACATAGATAATTCTGTGCTTACCGCATTCAGTCAATAAATATTTTCATGTTTTGTTAATACGTGTGCGGTGACGTTTATTTTGATTTTCGTTACGCAACGATTTACACGTACTTACATAACTTCATGTAAAAAGAACGTTTTTTTTTGTTCATTCTTTCATATTATTTCTTGATTATTTTGAGAATCTTAGCAAATACACTGGTGTATTATTTTGATTCGTCTTCTTTCAAATTGTTTCGTAAATTTTGAAATGCGGATTGTTAATTTATATTATTTCGACTACCGTTCTCATCTACGGAATTTCGAATTGAACCCTTTCTTTAATCCACGAGGGTAGATTGTTCTCATTCCGTCAGCCATGACCTGGTAGAAGTCTTAAGTAATTCTTAATTATATTCTTAGTATCGGCCGCACTGAGGATTGAAACTTTAACCTCAAGATTATTATATAGCACTTTATCCGTTTCACCACCTGAAGAAGGTTGGAGGTTACATTGGGCAAAAAGTTGGGAGAATAATATATGAAATGAGAACAGTAGTCCGAATGTCCCTATGACATTGTCGCTTTTTTAATTAATTATTGTATTGACAAATTTAGAACAGATGCACGTATTAAGCTCATAATTATAAATTAACATTCAGTAATTATTTTTCATGTGACTTTTTTTAAAAACAATTATACAAGAAAACAGGATCTGCTAACAGACAGAAAATGATATAGAAATACTACCCCGGCGTTGCCCGGTGCTATTTACTTTTGTTTGTAAGTAAATACTTTGGTTCGGTGCCATAATTGCCAGGAACAGTTTTGGATATTTTAGAATTTGACACTCTCATCACTCGAGTTAGAAAAAGCAATTTTATTTAAGCAAAAAATTTAACAATAATCATAATTTTTTTTTACAAAAACAATAGTCATAAAGTCCATCATTTGCCTTAGGTATGAAGCCTGAATCGTTTGTTTTTTAGGAGGGGGGGGTCGATAGTCTTACAATTGGTCCACTACTTTTGTGATTACCCTACACTAGATTCTCTCACCAAAATACCACATTGACTTTATGGGTTGATCCTATGTAGATGATCCTCCATTTTTACAAATATTCATCGGGATGGGGGGCAATATTTACAATTATTCTGCAAGATTGAAAAAATATAGCTTAGTAGTACCCTTCCTACCCTCTGCGTGATCCGAAAACAAGCAGGTCGGTCTCTAAACGGGAGTGGGAGCTAAGTGGGATGGAAACAGTGATCTGGTGTACAACGAAAATCCTGGCTGATGACGGTTAAAGCTGACCTGAAACCCAACCTGTGCCTCCTGTCTACAGAGTTTGCCGTTTAAACAGCGAGTAGTTAGAGATCATCCGGTCGTTGATTTTAAATTGTCAGGCTTGGTCGAATTTCATGAGGGATGCAGTCGCAAGAATGGATGGAACCGGCTCAACCCACCTCTAGGGGTGAATGCTGTTTCAAGTAAGTATATTTCATAATTACATACGGGTTTTTTCTTGAAATTAAAATAAGAGAATATCTTACTCTTAGTTTTTTACTAAGATGCTCTCTTTCAATTGCCAACAATACAATTGTAACTACAGGGTGGGCAAAAATAAGGGTCCTATTTTTAAAAATTCATAACTTTTTTATTTATTGATTTTTTTTTTTTTTTTTTTTAGAATAAGTAAAGGACCCCTTCCGAAGCAAGCATGAGCCGTATTAGCCCTAAGGAACGTACCCTCATTTAGAAAACATTATTTTTGCTTAAAAAACTCAAAACAGTGTAAAAAACAATACTTTAGTTTTTGTAAGTTTTAAGAAGTGTTTTTCGGCTAAAATTTGTTTTGTTTAAAATCTCGGAAGGGTCAGTCTACACACACATAAAGTTTGGTGAGTTTAACTTTTATTTTGTGGAAGTTATTCAAATTCAAGTTATTCAAATTTAAAGATAGGACCCTTATTTTGGCCCACCCTGTATTATCATTTTTTATTTTTTTATTTTTAACCGAGTTCATCTCAAACAAAGGCAAGTTGCCACTCTAGACGTAAGGGGCTACTGAGAATTAGGGTGAACGTTTTTGGGGTTGTCCTAAATTGGGAGCTGTGCAGTGAGATGCTTGTTCACATTAGTTCACATTAGTTTTAAATTTCTGCATGTCAGTATAGTCGGGAAACAGGGAGAATGGGAGGGAGTTCCAAGGGATGGCAGCTCAAGGAAAGAAACTATTGGAGTCGAAGACTCTCTGGCATCTGGGGATTTCCGCAGTGAATAGATGGGATTTAGCTGATTGTCAGGTTGGAATGTATTTACGTCGAGGGGGCACCAAAGCAGCAAATTCATCGGAGCACATTCCATTGAAGTACTTGCAAACCAAGCACAAGGATGCAACATTGCAGCGATGGGACAGGGGCTGGAGCTTGGTGGATAGTAAAGACCTACTAGAATAGGGACTCTTTTTTGGACCTTCTCTAAGAGGAGAGACTAGTCGATGGTGCACCTGCCACTCCATGCATTGGCGAATGGTGCCTTTGTAGAGATATAAGATACTGTCTGGTGTGAGAATTGCTGCAGTTGAACATGGGAAATATGAGGTATGTGCTTGAACGTCCACATATTTTATTTTGGAGCCCTTGAGACATTTAGACCTCCCCTCAGTTGAGTAGCAGCAATTTTGTGACAGAAGACCAAAAAGTAAGGCAGATGAAAATTCAAAGAGTAAGGCAGATGAAAATTTAAAGAGTAAGGCAGACGAAAATTTAAAGAGTAAGGCAGATATAAATTTAAAGAGTAAGGCAGATATAAATTTAAAGAGTAAGGCAGATATAAATTTAAAGAGGAATGCAGATGAAAATCCAAAGAGTAAGGCAGATGAAAATCCAAAGAGTAAGGCAGATGAAAATCCAAAGAGTAAGGCAGATGAAAATCCAAAGAGTAAGGCAGATGAAAATCTAAACAGTAAGGCAGATGAAATCCAAAGAGTAAGGCAGATGAAAATCCAAAGAGTAAGGCAGATGAAATCCAAAGAGTAAGGCAGATGAAAATCCAAAGAGTAAGGCAGATGAAATCCAAAGAGTAAGGCAGATGAAAATCCAAAGAGTAAGGCAGATGAAAATCCAAAGAGTAAGGCAGATGAAATCCAAAGAGTAAGGCAGATGAAAATCCAAAGAGTAAAACAGATGAAAATCCAAAGAGTAAAACAGATGAAAATCCAAAGAGTAAAACAGATGAAAATCCAAAGAGTAAAACAGATGAAAATCCAAAGAGCAAAACAGATGAAAATCCAAAGAGTAAAACAGATGAAAATAGAAAGAGTAAAACAGATGAAAATCCAAAGAGCAAAACAGATGAAAATCCAAAGAGTAAAACAGATGAAATTCCAAATTCAACAAAAAAAAATAATTGTAAATATGAGTACAAAATACCTGATTCACCATCCAACTGCAGAGTCGAGAACTTACCTAGAAATAAAAATAAAGAATATATATTAAATATAAAAAAGTATATATTAAAAAAAGAAAATCAATTTTAAAACTAGAATGGTTTGCACTCATTTAATCTGTGCGTTTTGCAATGAAAATGCAATTTCAAAATTAAGCGGGACAGACGGACGCAGCCTCATATAGAAATGTGTAGACGCATCTAAAAAATGTCATTTCAAACTAAAGTGTGACAGACCAGGGAAAATGCTACGCCTAACACAAGAATAACATATGAACGGACAGACGGAGCCTCTTATCGAGATGCTTAGATGCATCTAAAATGAGAGGAGTCCATTATATATGCGTATTTTGAGAACAAATTCTCTTTTTGTTTTTGCTGGGGATGAGGCATCCTACCGGATGCCGGACATTCACCCGCAATTTCAGATACTCCAACCGAGAGGTCTTTTTAAGATTCTAACCGTCCCTTTAAGTGCAATTGTTTGTATCTCTCTTGCACTTGGTTCACCGGGTATATTCTCCAGATAGTTTTTGAAATTCTTTTTCATGAGTCCGTTTGCTCCTATAATTACTGGAATGATTCCAGTTGCTTTTCATGTCGTACATAAGACCTTGGTACTGTTTAATCCTGCATCATTAAGGACACTGACTTCAACCAGGGTTGCTACTTTCTCCCTTTTGTCCCATATCACGATGTCAGGTTTTAACAACTTCGTTTTCTAGGTATGTAGCTGTAGAAATTGCATAGTCATGGTGGATGATGTATGACTTATTTCCAACTGTTCTTTCTGGTATATGCCCCCAGGACTTGCTGCTACACTGGATATTCAACTTTTACAGATGGCGCAGTGGAGATATTTACACACTCCATTGTATCGCATTGTATAGTAGCCGCCCCCTAGCAGAACCTTAAAACAACTGGATGTCAGGTGGCTCACGCACATCATGATTTCTAAAATTTAATGAATAAAAATCGACTAAGTACTAAATTATTAATTAATTTAAAATAGTTAAAACAAAAATAGTTAAAACAAAAATAGTTAAAACAAAAATAGTTAAAACAAAAATAGTTAAAACAAAAATAGCTAAAACAAAAATAGTTTAAATAAAAATAGCTAAAATAAAAATAGCTTAAATAAAAATAGTTAAAATAAAAATAGTTAAAATAAAAATAGTTAAAATAAAAATAGTTAAAATAAAAATAGTTAAAATAAAAATAGTTAAAATAAAAATAGTTAAAATAAAAATAGTTAAAATAAAAATAGTTAAAATAAAAATAGTTAAAATAAAAATAGTTAAAATAAAAATGGTAAAAATAAAAATGGTTAAAATAAAAATGGTTAAAATAAAAATGGTTAAAATAAAAATGGTAAAAACAAAAATGGTAAAAATAAAAATGGTAAAAATAAAAATGGTTAAAATAAAAATGGTTAAAATAAAAATGGTTAAAATAAAAATGGTTAAAATAAAAATAGTTTAAATAGAAATAGTTCAAATTAAAGAAGTCAGCATGAACTCCTGGCCTTCAGCTTGTCATCTTATATATAAAGTAACATTGTTTTCCCTCCTACATTTGTGAACAATAACTTTCTTAAAAGTTTCATAAAAAAACCCAACTCTTTTGTTAATCGGATAGGGCACATATTGGTCCGTGTTGTTAGAAACACAAATTTTTAGTTTTTATAGATTTCTTCGATTTTTTAGATTTTACTTTACTGATCACTTAAATTTTTTAGTCATATTTAAAGGAAGAGAGAGGAGAACTTAACCCCTAAGTTGTATCTACTCTTCCTGCAACTCAAAACACAGTAAGTAAATATTTATTAAGAGACATATTTTCTGCTACCCAGTTTACTATGCAATGAAATAATATCAAAATACATTTTTTCATCCATAAGAAATAACAATATTATTGGTCCCCCGATTTATAAAATCAAGGGACTTATGTTTTGAGGCATGTCTGTTCATTCGGCCGGCCGGCCAAATTTTTCTCTGCAACCATCCATTGAATTTCTCTGAAATTTTGAATGAAGTTGTAACTTTGGTCAGGTTAGAAAGTGACATTCTCTGATTTTTGAAAAAAATCTGGTTAGCCCCCCAGGGGGTCAAAAGGCCCCGAAATGGCAAAAAATGACATTTTTTCCCCCATAACTTTTCAGCCATCCATTCAATTTCTCTGAAACTTTGCCAAAATGTGGAGGCAATTGTTCCTAATAGAAAATAAGTATCGCTGACCTTGGAAAAAATCTGGTTTGCGCCTCCAGGGGGTCAAAAAAACCCAAAATGGCAAAAAAATGACCCTTTTCTCCCATAACGTTTGATCCATCCATTCAATTTTTCTGAAACTTGGACAAAATGTAGAGGCAATTGTTCTGGATATAAAATGAGCATCCTTGACCTCAGAAAAATTCTGGTTCGCGCCCCCAGGGGGTCAAAAATACCCCAAATTGCCCAAATTTATTGCATTTTACACTTGCCACATCGAGTCACATACAGAGGGGGACCACGCATGTGCGGCTTGTTAATATTTTGAGATAAATGACTAAATAATTATTTCATCAGTAATTATCAAAGTGACCGACGCATTTTTATTTTCTGCGAACCGGACTTCTAGTCGCCATCTTGAATTTGATTTTTCACCTTGCCCTTTGAAATACTCGCTCGAAAGGATATTTTAACTAAAGTATTATTTTTTAACTTTTTCTAATAACAATTATTCAAAAAGTATGCTATGATTTTTTTACAAGAATGTCATAACCAATTGTTTTTTTTTTGTTTTTTCAGCATAAAAATGGAAAAGAACATAATTAGTTTTTACTATGATTTTGTCCAAAATTGAAATTAGAACTTTCGGTGCTCTTATCAATCCTGAACCAGTTTTAGTGACATTCGACTCGGAAGCGTTCGGCTGTTCTACACAAACGCCCGAGAGTTGATGAGCCGATTTGTACCAGACGACATTTTTGATGCAGTGCTGCGTCCTATGATCATAATGTTTTGCTTGTTTGTTTTTTTTTTTGTTAGGGTTACGGTTAGGGTTTAGGGTTAGGGTTAGGTTTAGGGTTTAGGGTAAGGAATTTTTAAAGAAACAACAAAGAAAAGTAAACATATTTACATGAATTTTTTTGAAAGGAATAACAGGAAAAAAAACATAGCGAGGTTATAAAATGAATACTGTATTTTTATTTACAATGAATTTTTTTGAAGAAACAAAAAAAAAACAACAAAAACCGTACCAAAATTACTTTTATCACGACATATTTTTTTAATTTTATTATTTATTTTTACTTGCTCACGATGATACTGTTCGTAATTCATTTTGAGTTTATTTTCTTCAAATAAACCTCCTGACAAAAAATCCGTCTTCGAAAGCTCTTATTTTCACTTTGTAACAAAGTTATCGGCTGCTCGCTGCTTCGGCTCGTCAACACTCGAGCATTTGCGTAGGACAGCCGAATGATTCTGAGTCGAACGTCACGAAAGCTGGTTCAGGATCGATACCAGTACCGAACTTTCAAATTACAATATTAAACAGACGTTTTTACTTTTACTTTTTTTTTTTCTATACATAAAGTAATTTATGGAAATTAGGATTCGGAGCGATGACGTGTTCCCCTGCTAATTATTTATAAATTTAACATTTCTAAAAAAAAAAAAGAAGAAATCTGAAGTGTTTATGGGATTTAAATTTCAACACTTTGTAAGATGTACACTCAATGTTATTGCAAAACTGATATGACTCCATTGAATTATCTTTCTAAAAGTGTAAATATTTTCTTATAAGAAAAAAGACAACCCTAACCCGACAAAAGACATGAAATGAGCAAAACAAAAATGGAAGAAAAAAAAAACTCCCGAGAAACACTGTGTAGGTATAGCGAGGTATCTCGGGTATCTTTTACAATAATCCGCAGAGTAAAAACGCTCAAAAAACAAATATACAACAAATAAAAGTAACTGTAGCCGATAAAAGTTATTTTCCAACTTATCTGTGACATTTGTTTGTATTTTTAAGCCGTTCCAACTGCTATTTATTAGAAATCAATATTTTTGTCACCCGAACATTGGACAAGACAAAAATGGCGATGGTGGGGGGGGGGGAGGATCGTAACGAGGATAAGGCTGAGACGCCATTTTTTTTAGTAAAAATCCGTGCCCCAAAAAAACAAGACTTTTTTTTTACATCTAATAAAAACCCATTTATACTACGTAAAAATACAAATAAATTTCATAGATAAGTAGGAAAATATTCTCGACGTAGGTCACCTTCACTTGTTGCATATTTTTTTTTTTATCCCGTTCTCGTTCGTTTTTTGGACCCCGTTTGCGACTCTGCAGATTATTGTAAAAGATACCCGGTATCTCTATTTATATCGTTAGGTATGTGTATAGGTATAGGATTAACTCCTAAACAGATTATTATGAATTTTGAAATACAGCTACTAGGCGTAAGAGTGGGTAATGTGTACTATGTTTAGTTTTAGTTTTATACAAAGGGAGTAAAAAAGGAGTGAATCCAAGGCGATCCATAATACAGGCCTGGCAAACATGCGACTGGGGTCCACGACTGGGGTGGACATGTGAACATCAAAATTACTACTAAATAATAATTACAGAGAAAAGTTTCAGTAAAATATTTCTTAGTAATGTTTAGTAATTAGTAACTATATATATTACTAGCAGGACCCGTGTCCCGGCGTTGCCCGGGGAAATATAACAACATGATTTTAATTTTTAAGTTAAATAAATAGATTCAGAAAATAAATCATTTCACTGGAAGTAATTTAGGTAATTAAAATAGGATTGATGTTTTACCTTCTGGTGCCAATATGTATAGACATTGTGGAGAGCCTACCCTTGAACATCCGACATAAAACTGCCCATGGCTAAAGCAAGGTGAAGTCAAGTTTAGACCAACCACTGCCAATGATTGTCCTTGGGACTTGTTAATTGTCATGGCAAAACACAGTTTAACTGGGAACTGAAGCCTTTTAAATTCTATTACAGAATCCGACGGAATAATGGGTATTCTAAACATGCAGCATCGTACATGTTTACAAACTCATAAATTCTAGTTACATGACTGCCAGGCTTGTTATAAGTATCGCCTTCGTAAAATGACACTTGTTGTCTTCGTCCGAATTCGGTGCTTGATTTCGACGCTTGCCTTAGTGTCAATCATGTGGTCCCGGTCACTGCTGTAACAAAAAGATTTTCCTTCCAAATAAAATCACAATTCAAGTTTAAAACAAGTAATGTTGTTTTATATTGAGACGTTACAATGATACTTGGTTTCTCTACTGAACAACAGACTTTCAAATAAGGACAAACCAAGGCGATCCATAATACAGGCCTGGCAAACATGCGATTGGGGTCCACGACTGGGGCGGACATGTGAAGACCAAAATTACTACTAAATAATAATAACTGAGAAAAGTTTTAGTAAGAAATTTCTTATTAATGTCCAATAATTAGCAACTATACATATTATTAGGAAGCAGCTTACAATAATTGATTTATTTTCATGAAATCAAATGTAAAAAGTACAAAAATATAAAAGAACTAAATTCACAAAAAGTTATTACATTATTTACCATGAATTTGACACTTTTTTGATATTTCAAAAATCATGAGTCAATTTGTTTATATTGAATACTTGCTTACAGAAAATATAATGACATAATACAATCAGAAAGCAATTTCAACATTTTACAAAAATAATTTATGAACAAAATATTGTTCGGGGAAACAATTTTGATAATTGTTACAAAATCTGTTATTGGTCTCGGCCTTTTGGCTAAGATCAAAGTGTAGTATCTGTTCCGATGGATACTGCACTTCATAGATCGGTATTGTCTTGCCCTTCGGGGCTTGATTTACGCCGGTCTATGGGTCTGTCCTGTGCAGTTCTAGGAGGTCCACCCTCCCAGGCTTCGCCTCCCCTCTTTGGGGAGGAGTAAGTTTATTGCTTACTGTCTGAGGCGCCCCTACCGGGGAATGCCGACGGGGCTGCCCAGGCAATTTTTAATGGCCATAGCGCTCACCTTCTCGGGCGCTGGCTTTTCAAATCCCACTTTCCGACCTTGTGTCACATACTCCCATTGTGGGTGGGTGTTAAATAACGCCTTTTGGCTAAGATCAAAGTGTAGTATCTGTTCCGATGGATACTGCACTTCATAGATCGGTATTGTCTTGCCCTTCGGGGCTTGATTTACGCCGGTCTATGGGTCTGTCCTGTGCAGTTCTAGGAGGTCTACCCTCCCAGGCTTCGCCTCCCCTCTTTGGGGAGGAGTAAGTTTATTGCTTACTGTCTGAGGCGCCCCTACCGGGGAATGCCGACGGGGCTGCCCAGGCAATTTTTAATGGCCAGAGCGCTCACCTTCTCGGGCGCTGGCTTTTCAAATCCCACTTTCCGACCTTGTGTCACATACTCCCATTGTGGGTGGGTGTTAAATAACGCCTTTTGGCTAAGATCAAAGTGTAGTATCTGTTCCGATGGATACTGCACTTCATAGATCGGTATTGTCTTGCCCTTCGGGGCTTGATTTACGCCGGTCTATGGGTCTGTCCTGTGCAGTTCTAGGAGGTCCACCCTCCCAGGCTTCGCCTCCCCTCTTTGGGGAGGAGTAAGTTTATTGCTTACTGTCTGAGGCGCCCCTACCGGGGAATGCCGACGGGGCTACCCAGGCAATTTTTAATGGCCAGAGCGCTCACCTTCTCGGGCGCTGGCTTTTCAAATCCCACTTTCCGACCTTGTGTCACATACTCCCATTGTGGGTGGGTGTTAAATAACGCCTTTTGGCTAAGATCAAAGTGTAGTATCTGTTCCGATGGATACTGCACGCCTGTTCTGTGCAGTTCTAGGAGGTCCACCCTTCCAGGCTTCGCCTCCCCTCTTTGGGGAGGAGTAAGTTTATTGCTTACTGTCTGAGGCGCCCCTACCGGGGAATGCCGACGGGGCTGCCCAGGCAATTTTTAAATGGCCAGAGTGCTCACCTCTCGAGCGCTGGCTTTTAACCCCACTTGCTCGACCCGATCTTGGGTCACATCTTACTTGTGGGAGTAAGATAAAACTGGCCTTGTGCCTAACTCCGCAAGGAGTAAATATACATATACAATTTGATTTTTACAGAAGATGAATAAAATGCTTATTTCTTCATGATACGATAATACATATTATACACAGACATAATACAATCAGAAAGCAATTTCAACATTTTACAAAAATAATTTATGAACAAAATATTGTTCAGTGAAACAATTTTGATAATTGTTACAAACATATCAGTTTTGCAATAACATTGATTGTACATCTTACAAAGTGTTGAAATTTAAATCCCATAATTGTTACATATACAATTTGATTTTTACAGAAGATGAAGAAAATGCTTATTTCTTCATGATACGATAATACATATTATACACATACTTAACAATAAAATCAACTTACATTTACAAGATCATAAAACCAATAAAATATATGTAAAAAAAGGGGGAAATGTAAAACATATCTGATAACTGCTTGGAAAATTATGCATTATTGTAAGATACTTCCTAATAATATGTATAGTTGCTAATTATTGGACATTACTAAGAAATTTCTTACTAAAAATGTTCTCAGTTATTGTTATTTAGTAGTAATTTTGATCTTCACATGTCCGCCCCCAGTTGCATGTTTGCTAGGCCTGTATTATGGATCACCTTGGGACAAACACATCTTCCAACCATACGTAAACAATACATCAGCTTAAGGTCCAAAGGCCCATCTGTCTCTGAGACTCATAGGAACCGAACTGACCCCCTCTGCCCGTCTTGCTGAAATATATATTCGATATTGATCTCTTTTTAGGGTAGACCACAAGTCAGTCTACTTGAAAATTACCGGCTGTTTTATCACTGGACATAAAAACCTACTGACCAGGGGGACTCTTATCTGCAGTGGACTTGACTTTTGCAAAATCTTAAATGGCTCACAATCACAGCATTGAGCCTGGTATCCAAGAAGATATTATCATTTCAAAGAACCAGCCAATTTCTTGACATCTATTTTTAATCAGCTGCAGCATGCATCTATGTACGCCACTAAACATGCACCATGTTTGCTAGGCCCATATTTTGGATCGCCTTAGGTGAATCCCTTTGTGAAAATTCAGATACCTTCGATTTGGGGGAAATTTTAACAATTGCACATCAATTAATAAGTATTCCTCAAATTTAATTTTCTGAGTTTTTTTTTAAGGTTTTAGAGGGAAAGAATGGGATCAACCTCTTATTTGAAAATTCAAATATATCAGATTTGCATTGATTCATAGTCATTAGATTCCCTGAATTTTAATTTCTTCTTAAAACCACTGAAGCTTAAGCCTTAAATTTTAGACATTTTCTCCAATCCAAATCATTTAATGGACTTTAATCAAAATTGGAATAAGGATTCTAGCATAATGTTTAGCAATATTATATCTTTATTTTAATCTTCGTAAGGGGACATAAAAGTGGTGCAAAATTGTTCTGTTTGAGGAATTAATTTTAAGATGAAGGTTGCTTTTAATGATGAATATAGTTTTAGTGACAAATAATTTTTGAATTCGGAATTCATTGTTCATTTTGGTAGTTTCAGTCTGAACGATGTTCTAACGTTCCTTATATAGATTTTTCGAAAGGACATCGAATTCAACAGCCCTCACAAAAAAAAAAAAAATGACAAATAAAAAGAGGAAAATATCGTGTTGCACAAGAAATGCAGACATGACATTTTGAAATGGATAAATAATATTTATATATTGATGAGAAATATTTATTTTCATGTTCAGGATAAAAACACGATTCGCAAATGTTAATCTTGTCTGTGAAAAACCTATGGTTGACTGGACACACAGAAAATATAGAAAATATAACTCTATTTTTATTTTCATTAACTAGCAAAGAAACCTGGTGTTGCGCGGAAGCAATTAGTTTAATTTAATTGTTTTTATTTTACGACATATCAACCCATTTCGAGCCATTTAATACCGAATCCAGTCATTTCAATCTGCTGACTATGTGTATATGTTTATATATTTATATATACAGGATTCACTCCTAAACTAATTGACCGTTAATTATGAATTTTGGAACACAGCTACTAGGCGTAAGAGTGGACTATATTTAATTTAATTTAGTTTTATGTAAAGTATAGACACCTCCAATTTTTGTGAAATTTTAACAATAGGAATTAGATATAACTTAAATATTCCCCAAGTTTCAGTTTCCTACGAGTATTTTAAAGTTGTTTTTTTTAGGGGTCATTATATGGGCACAACCTCCCAATTAAAAATTTAAATATTTCGGATTAGGATTAAATTTGATCCGTAGTCATCAGACACCAATTAAGCAAGAGTCTCTGAATTTCAATTTCTTAAGATACATTAAACTTAAACATTACATTTGGGACTATTGCTAGAATCAAAACCATGTCATGAATTTTGATCAAAATTAGGCTAAGTATTCTAGACCCAAGGTTTAGTATCATTGTATCTTGATTTTAATTTTCTTTATTAACTAGCAATAAAAATCGATGTTACCTGGACAATAACTTAACACATGAAAAATAGAAGCCAGTGTTATATCACATATTTATCATATTCTTCACATTTTTTTTGTGTTGAAGTCCATCATTAGGAAGTTATTTAAACATTTCCTATTTTAAGCATTTGCTTTCCTACAGCAAATAAACATTTTATCGTAACAATCTGAGTTTCACTTTTGCTTCTGAAATTTGATTCCTATACGAATCTATCTGATCTATATAAAATAACGTTTTTAAATATTATCACACACATATATATATATATAACTTACTCCACCCCAAAAAGGGGAGGCAAGACCTGGGAGGGTGCACCTCATAACACAATCCAGGACAATTGCACCAACAGACTAAAAATCTTCTAAGCCCTACACATAAAAAAATTACAACCCACAATTAATAAAAAAAGCATTCACCACCGGTACTAACACTTTATCAGTGTTCAACAATTAATACATAATAATAATAATAATAATAGATATATAAAAAAATAAATAAAAATAAATTAATGAGTAAATAAAAGAATATATATATATATATATATACATATGTAAATTAATATATATATATATATACATACATATGTAAATTAATATATATATATATATATACATATGTAAATTAATATATATATATATACATATGTAAATTAATATATATATATATATACATATGTAAATTAATATATATATATATACATATGTAAATTAATATATATATATATATACATATGTAGATTAATATATATATATATATACATATGTAAATTAATATATATATATATACATATGTAAATTAATATATATATATATACATATGTAAATTAATATATATATACATATGTAAATTAATATATATATATATATACATATGTAAATTAATATATATATATATATACATATGTAAATTAATATATATATATATATACATATGTAAATTAATATATATATATATATACATATGTAAATTAATATATATATATATATATATATGTAAATTAATATATATATATATATATATATATATATGTAAATTAATATATATATATATATATATATATATATATATATATATATATATATACATATGTAAATTAATATATATATATATATGGGAAAATGAAAAAGGTAAACCAAAAAATGGATGTTTTTTATGTGTACATCAACGTTTCGTCTTTATTTATAAGACTTCATCAGGATGATAATATAGAGAAAAATGTCATGCAAGTACAAACACATGTAGGGTTGACATATTTGGAAAAAGGAAGAAAATAATGGCCACTACTGGGTGGACGTCCGTACTTGGTGAGGAGTGAAAAATGAATGTTGATGAAAATGAGTGGGGAAGAAGTGGAAAGATGAGGGTGAGCAAGGACTACTGTGGCTGGTAGTAAGAGAAAGAGGTGGGGGGATGAGCAGGAATAATGTGGATGGCAGAGAGGGAGTGGAGGAGAGGGAGGAAGGAGGTGTTTGAACAGATGGCTGCGGTCAAGACTGAAGGGGAAAAAGTAAGTTGGAATGTTTGTGTGTGGGGGTGTATGCAGAGAAAAGGAGGGTGGGTAGAGAAGGAGGGGGGGCTGCGATTTTGGTGGATGGGCGAAAGTTATGGTCTTAGAGAGCGTTTTGAGAAAATGAGGGGATTTAAGAAGGGGGGTATGGAAGAGTGAAGGTACGAAAGAAATAGTTGAGAGGGGGAATGGGTGAGGGGGAGAGGGGGGATTTGTTGTGATAGGGTATGAAATATTTGAAATATTTGGAAAATGATGGCAATGAGTGAGGGAGTGGAGGGGTGGAGGAGAGGGAGGAGGGAGGTAATTGAACAGGTGGGTATGGAATATTTGAAATATTTGGAAAATGAGAAAGTTTCATTGGACTGCAGTGTTAAAAATGTGAGGGAAAAACGGAATGAGTTAGAGAAAGTAAAGATTCATGGAGAAAAAGGAAGGGTGTGAGTAAGTGGGAGAGTGTCATTAAGGTTAGAGATGAAAATAAATGTTATCTATGATCAGGCAAGAGTTTTTGTTCTGTAAGGATGATCTTGCTTATTAAGGGTGATAGGTTAAATAAGCCATTTCGTTGCTTGATGGTGGTGGAGGCGGTGATGAGAGCAGTTTCCAATAATCTTCGCCGAGATTTGTTGTGGATGTATTTTGTGATTTCGGCTTGTTCAAATTTGAAGGCATGACCATGTTCTAGTGCATGGGAGAAAAGTGCACTGAGAGAGTTATTGTTTTTTATGTCCCTTTTGTGTTCATTTAATCTTTTCTTTAATTCACGTTGTGTTTCTCCCACGTAAAATTGATGGCAGTCATTGCATGGGACAGTATATAAGTATATTAGTGTTTCTTAGGATGAACATTTTTACTTTTTTCATAGTTCTATTTAAAGTAATGTCGGCAATTATTTCACCCTTGAATTTTATTTTTTCACCAGTTATTGTTATGGCTATTTGGTTGGTTCTTAGCATGGTCGGTTTTCCCAACCTTCTCCATGTATGCATGTTGATAATCGACATGTCTGAACCAGAATCTAATTGTAATTTTGCGTTTTTATTTAGGATTTTTACCTGATCATATTTTTTTATAATTCTGCCGCCATGTTTGTTCGATTTTGTGGATTTAACCAGAGTTTTATTTACTTTATTTGTTCTGCAATGTGAACTCTTATGTCCAACTTTTTTACATGTTAGACAGATTTTAAAAGGATATGGACAATCTGTTACCCAATAAAGGCTTCCACAGCACAAACCAGGGATTGATGGTAATTTATTCTTGTTTTTTATAGGGCTAGCTTATTTATGTAGAGGCGTGAAAATCCCTTTTTTTGTTTAGAATTGTTTTTGAAGGAGAGTTGAATTTCAATTTTTGACATACTTTTCTAATGTGTGCAATGCCCGACTCTTTGATGTCCTTTGAATCCTGTTTAACACATAAATCTCTGACAGTCTTCAGCTAATTTCTGTAGTGTTAAATTCGCTTCATTTTCTAATTTATTTAGAACCCTCCGTCTGATCTCAGAGTTTTCTCATAATACCAATACTTGTACGAAAATTAAGCATTTAAAATTATCAGCACTAAGTCCGGCTAATTTGAAATCGTCACAGTGTTTATTGATGTGAACGTTGAATAATCTTTGTTGTTTTTTGACCAGGTTCAAACACTACCAGCGTTTATGAAACAAAGAAGTCTTGGGGCTAAATAATTCGGTTAAAAGATTAACAGCTTCAGCAAAAGTCAAGTCACTCGTTTTTCTGTGAAAAAATGAAATCCACAAATGTTCGATGGTGCCTAATTTTCGGAGCAGTAGGCGAACCTTTTTAGAGTCTGCCCAATTTTCACAATCTATTTTGTATAGATCCTCATATCTTCTAAAATTCGAAGCAAAGGTTTTCTCCTCATCTGAGGAATAAGTGAAATTATCAATTGCGCTCCAAACGGCATTCTGTGAGAAAGCATTATCGTTTTTGTTACTTTGACGCTAACCGATATTGTTTGCAGTAATACTTCAGTCTTTTCATCGGCTTCTGTTTTTGTTCGAGAAGTTTTGTTTTTTGTAGCCTGTCGTTGGCTTCTGTTTTTGTTCTATGAGAAGCTTTCTAAATCTTCAGCTTCTCGTTGCTGTTGCATTTGAAACTTCACCAGTTCTGTAGCTTTTAGTAGCTTTAAAATCTTCCACGTTTGAAATGTGTCCTTTTAGAAATTCTTTCTTCTGTCTCTAGCTCGCTAAACGTAATCTTAGTTGTAAAAAGAGTATAAAACCTTTTTGCCGTTCGAAAATCACTTCTTTCTTTTTTAGTACGTTTTTCACGTAACCGTAGCATTTACGGCTGGGGTGCTCCTAGTATTTGAGTTGAATGGAAGAGTCCAAAGTCTGTTATAAGTAAGATACCATAACAGTATTACAGAAAATAAGAACAATTTCAAATCTCTTCAGCCTTTGTTTATGTCTGCCTCTCCCCCTCCCGAAAAATAAACAGAGGCTGAAGAGGGTCCAGTAAAGGACCCAACTATAGGTCTCCTTTGTTTGGATTTAAAACCGACGGTACCGATGTTGTTCTGATCTTCTGTAATATATAAATAAATATTACGCTCTTACTTTTTATATTTTTCTTAATAATTGAGCACTCTGCTGGGGGGTCTCTCCCATTAACCATATATATATATAACTTCTTTTGTAATATGGTGGGAAAAATCCCAGCAGAGTGCTCGAAATTAAGAGTGTGATATTTATTTATTATTTGGTACAGAAAGATTAGTACAACATCAGTACCGTCCGTTTCAAGCGCACAAGGACTTAGCCATTCGGCTTTCTTCAGCTTATGTTATCACCTGTTCACAGAAATGTGAATTCACGTATCACTAAACATTGACTTGTTTAGAGAGATTTTTTTTTTTATTTATACTTTTAAATTTTTTCCAATTTTAAATCTCAACTGTTACATTTCACCCCCCACCTTTTTCAAACCTTATTAAACTTTATAGTCTCACACACCCCTAACTCTAATTCTAAACAAATATACATAACAGCTTAAAGCAAATAACGTATCCAAACGAGAGTGACACGTGAATTCACATTTCTGTAACAGGTGACAACATAAGCTGAAGAGAGCCGGATGGTTAAGTCCTTCTGCACTTGAAACGGACGGTACTAATGCTGTACTAATCTTTTTGTACCAAATAATAAATATGACCTGATTTCTTGAGAGACATTGAATACCTTCCCTGCCCATTTACAATTTCCCAATTTCTCTTTATATATATGGCTTTTTCTTTCCTCTCTGCCATAAATCATGTAATCCCCCCCCCTAAAATTATAGATTAAATATGCTTCGAATCCCCCCCCTCTAATGTATTAGATATGTTGTCACTCCCTCTCTCTCTAATTATATGTGAATTGTCGAGTATGAATTTCCCTTTTCTCAGTTTCAAAAATGTAATCATCTAACTTGGATGCTTGACAATACCACAAGGTTGAAATAAATTATTGCATCGATGATTATGTAATTTCGTGTTACTATATTTTATTTTATATATATATTTATATATATATATATATATATATATATATATGATTATTTTTATTTACACAGACATGTACAAAATCTGCGACACTGGCATGTCGATGTTATCGATCAACAGCTATTATAAACTGAGATCTCATCAGGCAGAGTTAGAATCCGATCTTAACCTTAGATCATATTTGGAAAGAATGAAATGGAGAAAAAAGAAGAAGAAAGAAAAGAAATTTAAAATGTCAAAATTTGGAAAGTCACGTGGTTGGGACCGTTAAGAATCAAAATGTTAAAATCAAAAAATAATAAGAAAAATATTAATATAAAAGATAATATATAAAATATAAAATAAAAAATAGAAAATAAAATTTAAAAATATATAAAGTGAAAAGAGGTAGATATAATAGAAAGGGTAGAATAAAAAGATAGATAGATAGATAGATAGATAGATAGATAGATAGATAGATAGATAGATAGATAGATAGATAGATAGATAGATAGAAATAAAATGAAGTAAAATCATCTGCGGTCCAGACAGAAGTGGGAGGAGGATTTACATGCAATAATGACGTGTCAAAAAACATCGATATATATATAATAACTGTTATCACAGATAAGACGTCGGAAAACCAAGACCTGGACGCAACCCACAGTGCCGAGGATATCCATGCAGTTGTACCAGAGAGTGAGACGAAACTTCCCAGAATAAAATTCCCACCGGCCAGCAGTTCGGAAGAATGGTGCATGCTTGACCATACAATAAGCAAGGCACTACATAAAGAATTGGATAGAAAGAAATATGATCAACGGTTGGAAAAATGTGGTCATGTTATATACCGGATTTGTATGGCATTGTATGGTGAAAAAGGGAAATCTACTAAACCATCAGTCAAGAAAAATAGACGACAGAGGGAGATGGAAAACTTAAGAAATAAGGTGGTTCTGGGCAAAAAGAATATCATATCGTGATATAATAGAAAGTGTCTACTGTATAACTATCTCTTTGAGAGAAAACATTTTTTTTTATTTATTTAAAATTATTAATTATCTCCCTTGAACCATTTGGATAATAATGGAATGTTATTTATTTAAGTATTCATTTATATTTATTTACTTAGCTATTTATTTTAATTTATTTATTTAAAAATTTTTCTCTTCGATATATGAGACCGTTTTCATACAACAAAGACGTAAGACGCTCAGCCGTTAAAAACAAAAACAAAAACAGACGAGATGCTGAATCATCAAACGACACGTGAGACGCTAAGCCGTTGAAAAGTCAGTTGTTTTGATTTCATTGAACAGTTAGATTGAAATGCGATTCAGATAATCAGGCCACACATCAGTGAGGGGGAGGGGCGATATGCAGAAAAGCCGTCGAGAGAAAGTCCCTGAAACGGTGCGTATTCTCTCCTGATGACCCGACATTGTCTGGAGGCTGAAATGAAGTATTCCACCAGTAAAACAGCCGAAGAAATATATATATATATATACATATATATACATATATATATATATATATATATCTCTCGCATATATATATATATATATATATATATATATATTATAATATAAAATGAAGTAATAAAATAAGGTGTCAATCAAATTTTATTAGAATTCAAAGTTCAAGCAAAGTATCTTAAAGTCCTTAGCTCATGAGTTTTCAAAAATAATTCTTCTCATAAGAGGACCATTACCGCAGTTATATCACTACTGGTAATAAAATTAAACTTTGAAAATATATAAAAATATATACACAAATACATAAAAATACATGACATCAAATATATCAACCCAAAAACATACTTTTTGTTGAATCTATACAATACATCCAGGTCATACAATTTGAAAAACATAATCAGGAAAGACATCCAGAGGGTTGACTGAAGATTAATCCAGGTTATAAATAGCAGTCCAAATACGAGAAATTGAAGGAGCTGACAAAGTTATCCAGTCGCGAAATGTGTCAATAATCGATGAAGTGAAAAATATATATATATGTATATATATATATATATACCAGCTCACAAGGTAAGCTGTTTCTTCCAAACAACAATATCTTCTGTTATCAGCTCGCTTCACAGCGAGTTTCTGCTACTGTTCCAGTAGCTAGTTTCATTCTATATTTTAAAAGAAATTGAATCGAAATACATTTTATGTTCTTAAGAACATAGACCAATGTTCTACAAATAACTGACCAATCAGAATCAAATATTGATTTTGTTGGAAGATAGCTTCACAATGATTCCAGAATAAGACTAGCTTTACTTTATTATATAGATATAGTATGATAATAATATTACTGTCCTCTCTCTTTTTTTTTTTAAATATTGACAATCTTAGTTTCACTACAAAAATACTTATAATCCACTACTTATATATTTATTCAATATTTATCCAATGTCAACTTCAATCTCACTGTCACTTTGAGATAACATGACACTGTCTCTATTCAAAATTCTCGCTAACAACGCAGAAATGTAATAGCAATAAAGACTAAACACTTACGCAGCTCTCTTGATTAAATTAGAATCACTTGTTATGAACATCTTCAAGTGCAGTCATTATGTCTGGGCCATATTTGACAACTAATTCTACAAAAACATCAATAAAATGATGATTGCTATTACTGCTGTTATTGATAATTATTATTATTAGCAAAAATATGCGAACATCGGCCTTTTGGCTAAGATCAAAGTGTAGTATCTGTTCCGATGGATACTGCACGCCTGTCCTGTGCAGTTCTAGGAGGTCCACCCTCCCAGGCTTCGCCTCCCCTCTTTGGGGAGGAGTAAGTTTATTGCTTACTGTCTGAGGCGCCCCTACCGGGGAATGCCGACGGGGCTGCCCAGGCAATTTTTAAATGGCCAGAGTGCTCACCTCTCGAGCGCTGGCTTTTCAAACCCCACTTGCTCGACCCGATCTTGGGTCACATCTTACTTGTGGGAGTAAGATAAAACTGGCCTTGTGCCTAACTCCGCGAGGAGTAAATAAACATCGGCCTTTTGGCCGGGATCAAAGTGTAGTATCTGTTCCGATGGATACTGCACCCTATAGACTGGTATCGTCCTGGCCTTTGGGATTTGATTTACGCCGGTCTATGGATCTGTCCTGTGCAGTTCTAAGAGGTCCACCCTCCCAGGCTTTGCCTCCCTTCTTTGGGGAGGAGGAAGCTAATTGCTTACTGCCTGAGGCGCCTCTATCCGGGGAATGCTGACGGGGCTGCCCAGGCATTTTTTGTAGGTCAGAGTGCTCAAATTCTCGGGCGCTGGCTTTTCAAATCCCACTTTCCGACCTTGTGTCACATCTTACCGTTGTGGGAGGTAGATAAATAACATAGATCACATATTTTTGCTAGTATATCAATACCCTTCCCCCCAGAAAGGAGAAGGTAATCCCTGGGAGGATAATATCATGACAACAGAACAGATACTAGACTACACCCCTCCCCCCCAAAAAATAGAGGAGGTAATGCCTGAGAGGATGGTATCATGACAAAGAAACATATACTAAACTGCCTCTATCCCCATGAAAGGAGGAGGCAATGATGGGATGGCGGTCACATGATAATAGAACAGATACTACCCCCAAAGGAAGGCATAATGCTTAAGAGGATGGTCTTATGATGAACATATATATGCTACATTACCCCCCTGCAAAGGATGAGGTAATGCCTGGGAGGATGGTATCATGAAGATTGAACATATACTACACTACATTTCCCCGCTGGGAGGATGGTATCATGACAACAGAACAGATACTACACTGCTTCCTCTCCTCTCGATTGAGCATTAAACGATAGTACAATTAATACTACATTAATTAATTACAATTAATAGGATATTAATTAATTACAATTAATAGGATATTAATTAATTACAATTAATAGGACATTAACAGAAGTGTAAACGTAGGAGTTTCACATGTTGACCGGTCATAATTCAGGAAGGGGACATTTTGTATTCAGCACCGTCCTATTCTGGAAGACATGCGCATGGGGTAACTGTTGTGCCTCTACACCGCCTGCTTGCCCAGAGGCGGTCTTTTCGAATCAGTCAACATGGGAGTCGGACGTTTGTTCCACTTGTGATAGACGCAATATACAAAGTAGCTTGGCAAAAATAGAGGTAAGCAACGCATAGTTCTCTAAACCTATTTGAATTTTTACTCTTTTATAATTTGCTTTGTTTTGTCTTAGAACATGTTTGTGAGACTTGTTTATTTTCATGTATTTCCAGTTTTACGGTGAGAAGATGTTATAGTTCAGCGTTGGCCACGTGCACACAAATAAATACATATTCATCAGTATAATTCATGTCCCAGATTTTTGCTCCAGTTTGCTTGCTATTACAAGAAGTAATAGTATATTTTCAGCTTCAGACAATCAGATACGAAATCTCCATTACTAATAGATTATCTATATCATAATACGCTTGTACCTTCGCTTGTACGTACATTATCACCTTCCACACACATTTGAAAAAATTAGATCGTCTGATCAAAAATGAAATGCAAAAATGTAATTGCTGATTATGTGATGTCGTTGGCTGCACAAAATTTAGACGTTACCTATTCAAAAAAGACTTGTTCCAAAATTTAGATTTTCTTGGCCTTTTGGCTAAGATCAAAGTGTAGTATCTTTTCCGATGGAAGCTATCCCCCTTAGATAGTATGGTTTCTTGAAGTCGAACAGATATTACGTTATGGTTTTAGTCTGAATGAGATGACCATCTGACCATAGCAAACTAGTAGGGCTACCTGGTGTCACCCGGCCGGGCTTTTATTTCTGTAAATTACGTCGATTACACAAAGTTTAAATAATCTGCTGAATGTTGTAAATTAGAGTAACAATAATAATGCCCCGGGTGAGATTCGAACTTACAAGCTTTCTCTCTCTCTTTTTATCTACTTACGAGTCACCGCTTATCAAGGCCGATAGGCCACTCGAGGATAAGGGTTAATGAGTTTGTGAGACAACACCATGAGGATTAGTAACAATGGTTGGTACTGTTTTAGATATTGACCCTAATTTCCGTGACTGCCCGGCAGCAGCAAGCCGACAGCTAACGGAAGCGTCCGAGACCTGCCGAAATCGAAAACGAGGCTGGCGTCTGACGCTTGGCACTTGTTGACAATGAATTTTGAAGTGTTGTGTAGTTCAATTGCCTCTCCGGAGCAGTGCATTAACTTTTGCCAGCAGAAAGCTCTGCTGGCAAAAGATATGCGATGTATGCGATGCGGCGGCGGCCGACTTTGCCGGCTAGTACCGCGAAAGACAGTTACTGAAAAATATGCCTGGAGATGCCCCACCCAGGAATGCCGGGCTTGGATTTCGTTGCGATCGGGGACGTTTTTTTCGCGGTCCTCCTCTTCTGCCTGTATTTCGCTAAGACCCCCTCCATAAACGAAAAACAAGCCATTACCCCTCCAGCTAAAATAATGGAAAAAAACAAAAAAACAATGCGTAATTGCAAAAAAAAAAAAAAAATGGTTTAAAAAAGTTATTATTTTCGCGTTCTACAGTTTATAAAAACAGTTCATTTCAGTTACAAAACAAATGTTTAAAAAAAAAACAATGCGTAATTGCAAAAAAAAAAAAATGGTTTAAAAAAGTTATTATTTTCGCGTTCTAAAGTTTATAAAAACAGTTTATTTCAGTTACAAAAAAAATGGTTTATAAAAAATTTTCTTACCTAAAATGGTTAAATATTAATTTAAAAAAAGTTTATTCATTTCAGCTATGGGTTTGTTCATTTATTTCATTTTTTGTATAAAAATATATGCATTTCTTTTTCTTTACGTATATTCATCGTCTTACATTGTTGTCGTCTGCCGACTCGGCAGGTCTCGGACGCTTCCGTTAGCTGTCGGCTCGCTGCTGCCGGACAGTCACGGAAATTAGGGTCAATATCTAAAACAGTACCCAATGGTTGAGACTGGTCAGAATTAGATTATTTAAGAGGACGGATCAACAAGAATTTGTTAACATTGGACTTGAAAGCGACCATGTTATAATCAGCTGGGAAGCAGTCCTGTTGTATTGTGTTCCACAGGCGGGTAGTTCTTGGGGGGGGGGAAACTTTGCTCATAGAGGAAGAAAGAAAAATTATTTACAGTGGTTGTAGCCAGACGAGTTCCTGTTGTAAATGTTTTACAGGGGGAACCATAGATTGGAGCTCAGTCGATTATCTATTATGAAAATAATGATAGAGCAGAGAAAGACTAGCAACCTCTCTTCGGTGAGAAAGATGCTGTAGATTTTGAAGTCGATTGTCTCTGTCAAGGTAGGAAAGGGTGCTCTAAGCAGCACCTCCCCAGATGTGGCAACAGTACCTCCCCATCTTGACTCTTATACAGGTAGAGGATGTGTCAGGCGTGAGATACTTTCTGGAGCGATAGGATGATCCAACCATTTTTCCAGCAACCTTAGCAACAGATTAGATGTAAGTCTTCCATTTCAGGTCTGAAGTGAAGGTCAGTCCTAGAAGCTTATCAAAGCAGGGGGCTTCTACAAGGAGAGAACCATTCATTTCAATTGGAGCAAAATGAGGATCCGAGCGTTGGTGGTGAAAGGAGAGAAGCTGGGTTTTAGACGTATTAAAAGTAACCAGTCACCTTTTTGCCCCATTGCACCATGTGCTCCAGGTCGGAAGAGAGAGAATCAGAAAGATCTTGATCATTAATGCTCTTCAGAGTGTTGCCATAGATGGTTGTGTCATCTACATAAATGTCAATCTCTAAGTACGGTGCGGCAACCAACTAACCCATGGTGATGCTATTAAATACAAAAAGCAGATTGCCTTTTTTCTTATTTTTTTTTCTCAAGTCGAATGTCAGTCAGCCAAAGGCAATGAAAGAAAGGAAAAAAAAACAACAAAAAAAACAAATCTAGATTTCCTTTCTCTCTTTTTCACTGGTGAATATCGAAAAATAGCACCGGATATTTAAGTAGTCGTATTAGAACTTCTGGCTGAGGGTAAGAAATCCTCGACCTTCATTTATTTAGGACTAATAAAAAATTAAACATTGATCAGGATTAAATATAAAAATCGAAAAAATCGATTCAAAATAAAAATTTGTTTTTAATAACATGGACAATAAATTCGCCATAAATCGCTGAAGAAACAGATTTCCCTTACTCACTTAATGAGAAGTGTAAGCTTACGCTCTTGATAAAAAATAAATGTTTGACATTTTGTAAATATGCACAAGACGACATGTTTAGTGGGGTGCATAGACACATGCTACAGACAGCAGGCCTGTGAGTGAAAAATATTTAACTAATAGAAGAGAAAGCATCATAGAAATGATATATATGTCTGTTTTAGGATTTTGACCAACAAGAATTTGATTTCTCCACTTAGAAAAGTTAGTGCCTCTTTAAACAGGGGTTCTATGCTAAGAGATGGAAACACTTAAAATACTCGAGAAAGTAATACCCATCCTGCTACGGGAACCCCTAGGTAGTGGGTTTTTTATGTCCATAAATAAAACTGGCTCATGGTTTTTAAGTGGATGGCTGGGTGGTCTACCACAAAAGACACCAATATCTATATATATATTCCAGCATAGAGGCAGAGGAGGTCAGTTATGTTTGTGTGCTTTTCGGAGTGAGATGGGCCTTTGAGCTCTAAGCTGAAGGACTGTTCGTTTGAACTTGTGTTTTTGGTTTGCAAGCCTATTGTTCAGTAGACGAAAACGACTATCATTGTAACAGCTCTCAAAATAAAACTTTATTACTTGTTTTAAACTGGGGATTTTGTTTGGAGAGAGGGACCCTCTTGCTGTACTGACTGAGACCACACAATTGACGCTGCGACCCGTGTCGAGCACCAACTTGAGACCAGAGACCAGCACAACACACACAGATGCACGTTGACAAGTTCCCTATCTATTACTGCTATTAAAATATTTATTTCTAAAAATTAATTGTTTGTCATAATACTAGGTAAAATAATTTTCATTCTAACTTCCACTAACACATTTGTTTATATTACCTGCTTCAAAGGGTAGATTATTTTTAAGGCTACAAGGCTCTTGCTTCATTCATAACAAACTGTTCACAGTCGCCATCTTGGATTCTTACAAATACAAAACAACTATTTCAATTATTCCTTCTTAGATGTTCAACCTTTCGCATCCATCATGTAATTACTTTTACATTTTTTTTTTTTACTATATTTTATACTGTTGTTACGAAGTCAACAGGAGAAATATAAAAGTGAAGGGGCAATATTTATAGCTTGCCAACGCAAACCATGTAATAGACCTTTTCATTGACTAAAATAAACTTTTTATACCTGAGGATTTTTTCACATTTACTTTTAACATTAAAAGGTAAATAACATGCTCTTCAAAGTGTTGTCATAGATGGTTTACTCATATGTCACTGTTTATCAAGGCCCAAAGGCCATTCGAGGATAAAGGTTAATGAGATTGTCAGTTAGCGATGAACAACACCTTAAGAGGATTGAAAACGATGGGTGAAATGGTCAGAATTGGCTTATTTAAGTGGATTTATTTTAACATTTGACTTAAAAACGACTATGTTGTAGTCAGCTGGAAATTAGAACCACCGTACTCTATTCCATAGATGGGAAGCTCTTGGAAAGAAACTATGTTCATGGAAGTTCCGTTTAATGCTTAGTTTTATGTACACAGAAAGAAAGCCAAATTATTTACAGCGGTTGTAGATTGGCGAGTTCTCGCTGTGAATGTTTTACAGAGGGGAACCATAGAGTGAAGCTATTCTTTTTCTCATAGAATTGTCAGAGTTCAGTTAACAATATTGTAGTATCTTTTGGTTAAGTTGTTAAATAAAAATTATGCAAATTAAAAAATACAATAAAAACACTCCTGGACAATGCCGGGTGTGTGCAGCTAGAACAAAAATAATCTCTTTATTAAAAAAATTATTATATATATATATATATAAGTCAGGTTCATATTATATTCCAATAACTATGTTTTTATTTTATTATTTTTATTTTTCACATTTTTTAAAAAAACATAACATTTCTGTTAGATATATTTTTTACGGTCCGTTTCATTTGTCTTGTGCCAAACAACATCTTTATGTTAATATCGCCTCTGCAACATTACAAAATCATCAGAAAAAATTCACAAACAGTAAAAAGGTCTTGGATTAAAGTGTCTTGAAAAAACCTACACTATACAGTGGTTCATTTTTGGGTGAAACCAAACAAAACACAAAGAAAAGAGCAAACTCACACGTGGAGGAACCCACTAATATGCCATTTTGAATTCTAATTCACTTGAGGGTAATTTTTTTACTGTCTAAAGTTACATCAATTAGTCTTCAGATGTCTATTTAGGCCATTTGGATACGAAGCTAACAACGGAGCTGGTCTCTTAAGTTCAACAGTTTAGAGCCAGTTTCATAGACTCAGCCATCCATTCAAGCAACTATTAAGATTGTTATACTTCGGTGTTTTTGTGGAATATGTTTAGTATTTATTTATAAATCGTTTAAATCAATACTAAGATAAGATTAATTATATAAAAAAAAATATATATATATATATATATATATATAAATAATAGAGAATGGTAATTATATATATAATAACATTATTATTTTTCCTATGTTTTTAGTGTTATCGAATAAATTTAAAATCTTCACTTTTTCTGAAGACGTTCGTTGATCTGAACGAAACTGGTAAAATCTATTGTTTTTGATGATTTATTCCTGTATTTAAATTTGTTTTTCTTTGTTCGTTTTTTTTTTCACATAATTCCTTTGCTTGATTATGCTTTTTTATTATTTTGAATTTCCTAATCAAAAAATTAATGAGTGTTCCATAAGTATCACAAGTACTTTCGATTCGTCGTCAAATAATCTTCAGGTGACAAAAAAACAAATGAACAAAAAGCTGAAGAGAAGAATAAAATTTAAAAAAACAGCCGAGAAAGCTGTATGTAAAGTCGTTAAACGTCAAAACACCTGAAGATGATTCGACGAAGAATCGAAAGTGCTTGTGATATATATGGAGTATTTATTAATTTGTTTGATTTTGACACAAAAAAGATTAGGAAAATCGAAAAAATAAAAAAAAGGTATAATCAAGCAGTGAATTCTATTATGTTTAAAAATGTTTGCTTTAAACAAAGAATTCTACATAAATACACACACACACATATATATATATATATATAAAATATGAAACTAAAAGTATACTTTTAGCAGATAGAACCTATAGTGAAATGGTTTAAGCTCAATATACGAGATAGAGCAATTATAAAGATAGATGAAATAAGAGGGATAAACATGTACGAATGACAAATCTATTTCAACTTCGATTGTTCAATGCAAGGTGTACTCGGTAAAAACATGTTTATTATTATTTCCTTAAGCCAAGACTTTTCAAAGATTAAAATCTTATCATCAGAGGAATTACATAAATAGATAAGTTAGCAATGAAAAAGCCAAAATTCAAAATTTG
>OY744549.1:39285522-39428022 GCA_963556195.1 Sepiola atlantica | reverse complement strand
TTCTATGCCGAAAGTTAATTTGACAAAAACAAACGCTTTTTAAGATTGCATCATCCAATCTGCCATTGATTGTAAATATATCACACTACCGCCGAGATGACGAGTACATATCCTATGTAAAGATTTCATAGTGTCCATTTGAGACTTCCATGATTACATCCATATATATAGGATTTCTGAACACTTACATCTTGTTATCTGCTGATGACTTTTCCATCCAAAGATTAGTGTGGATCTTGGATGAGTGTGACTTGTGACATTCCTGGACAATTGAACCTTTCAAATCCCGTGGGGAGTCTTGTAACAACCCTCCATATTCTCTGAGTGAGTAATCTTTTTTCTTCCGTAATTTGTTTGGGACACTATTTTGTTCATAGATTTTGCTCGCCATTAGTTAACGTTAAACATTATCCCCCTCCCTTAAAATACAACTTTGTTTTTCTTGTTGTTTGTTCTTTACATGTTTACTTCTTCTCTTAATATTCTATAAATAAATATTGTTTGAATCTTAAGTTGGTGTTTGCGTCGTCTTTTACCTGTTCGTTATTCTTCCTTATTTTCACATATGATGTCTTGAACTGGAGAATCCCCTTCCCCACTGTATTCTGTTGATAATATTGGGCCTTAGGGACCTACGAGAGGATTGAAAAAGATAGACAGAATGGACAAAAAGGAACTACTTAAGAGGACGGCTCAACAGTATTTGTTGATATTGGACTTGAACACGACCATGTTGTAGTGTGCAGGGAAGAAGTTATATGGTAATGTGTTTCACAGACGGTAAGTCATTGACAAGAAACTCTGTTCATGGAAATTTTGTTTGGTTTTGAGTACACAGAGAAAGAAATAAAAGTTCTTTGCAGTGGTGGTAAGAAGAAGAGTTTTTGTTACAGCACCATAAACTAAATAGAGATCATCCCCCACTAGATTGTGAAGTCAATTTTGTACTTTGTCAAAACAGGAAAGAGTGATCTGAGCGGCATCTCTTCAGATGTGGCAGCAGTAGTCTACCTTAGAACATATCTCTCTTATACAGGCAGAGGATTTCCTCCAGGCGGGACTTGAACCTGGAGGAGAGAGGGGTGGGGCATAATGGATCAGTGGGGCATAATGGGTCAGCTTGCAGGTTTATTTTATTTTCCGCCAACCCAAAGTATTGGATTGGCTAAAAAGTTTGTTCGTTTTTTGAATGTCATCGTTCCGGCCTACTAAAGATCGTTTTATATTCCTATTCTTTAAATCCTGTATTTGGTGTAGCGTGTATGTTGACGTTAGTGTGTAATAAGCCTCTGAACAGAGGAGTTCTTACAGTTTTACTTGTATTTCAGGCCCTGAAATAGAAGATCCAGCAGAGCATTACCGCGATCTGGTGCTTTTTTACTACAGAAAAAGAAAAAAAGCTACAGAAACCTGCATAAAAATATGGCATGTGTATGGGGAGACTGCTGTTACAGAACGGGTGTGCCAGAAATGGTTTGTGCGATTCTGAAACGGAAATTTTTCAGTGAGATATGCTCATCGCTCTCGTTGGCCAAAGATGATCGACAGTAGCCAAATAAAAGTTGTAGTTGAACAAGATTTCCGTTTGACAACCAGACAAATCGCCAACATTCTTAAAATTTCCAAATTGAGCGTGGAAAATAAATTGCAGAAACTCAGTTATGTTTCTAAACTTGATGTTTGACAAAAGCAAAAAAAAATGAACAAATTTTTTGACCAACCCAAAGTATTAATGGATGATGCGATGCCAACTTTAAATTGTATCATCCTTAGCAATGAAACTGTAAAGCACAATTCCTTCGTCCTCTTTCCTGGAGTTACAAACTTGATGATTTTTTGTTTATAAAGTTGGCTCATCTCCTACTTCTGAAAAAAAAAAAAAGAAGACCAACAAAAAATAAGATAATAGATTTAACTTAAGTGTTATAAAGTTTGATTTGAGACATTACTGACAGAGTTAAAAAAAATCAATTATTTTCCACGGTGGGGCATAATGGGTCACCTCAGGTTGATAATTTAGAATCCCTTTTTTGTGAAAGGGGATAATAATTATTTTTGATTTTGGCCACTGGGTGAGCTGCCAAAATCCCTTTCTTTTTTTTTGCGTCCTGTTCGCTTGCTGCCCTCATCCGGTCTCCACGTGTTCCTTCATTCTACTCTTTTCACGCCCTCACTCCCCTAGCAACAGCCCCTCTCTCTTTTGATTGGTTGACCAATCATTTGTTTGTTTGCCTGCCAGGACGGTCCGTTGTCAATCCTTTTTTTTGTGTGTGTACTACACACACACAAAAAAAAATAATAGATTATGTGGCGAATTTCATTATTATTTTATTAGGGGAACATGTGACAACAAGTCCCCTATTTTTCTTTTATTGCCTTATGGGGCAATATATGTGGATATAACATTAACGTAAATAGGTCACTTATCATGTATTTTTTTACATAAATTATCTTCTTTCAATACTGCATAGTTTATCCAGAACAACAAAAAAAAAATAGATTCTACTTTTTTGTGGCGATTACATGTAAACAGCACGAAAATAAATACGGCATAGTTTAAACAGGAAAAAAACAAAACAGATTCTACTTTTAGGGGACGATTATGTGTAAATAGCATGAAAATATTTGCGCTGAAAAGTAATTTAAAAAAAATCATTTCATATTTTAGACTAAGAGATCACTGTAAAAAAAAAAGTAACTTCTCTTCTTTAAATACGACGTAGTTTACCCAAAACAAAATAACAGATTATTATTTGGTGATGACATGTAAACAGAACAAACATATATATCCGCTATAAAGAAATTAAAAAAACAAAAACATTTTGTTTTTAGCTTGGGGTTGGAGGGGGGGGGGGGGGGGGCGTCATTTAAAAGAAATTACCCAGAAATAAAAACAGATTCGATTTTTGCGGGGCGATTACGTGCAAACAGCATGAAAAAATATCCGCTTAAAAGAAATTTAAAAAAAAAAAACATTTCAGATTTAAATACACCGTAGTTCACCCTGAACAAAAAAAATCCAATTTTTAGGGCCGATCATGTGTAAACAGCGCCAAAATATATGCGCTTAAAAAAAATTAAAAAATCTAAAAACATTTTGGCTTTTAAACTGAACAAATTTTTAACAAAAAGTTCACTTTAAAAACAATTCTATTCTTTAAATACGGCATAGTTTACCAAGAAATAAAAAAGATTCTACTTTTTGAGGCGATTACGTGTAAACAGAATAAAAATAGATCCGCTAAAAAGGAATTACAAAAAAACAAAAGAAAAACATTTCTGATTTTAGACTGGGCGAGTTTTAATTTCACTATTTACAATATATGTGTAACTTAGTTTATTCAATTTCTATTCATTAAAAACTATTAGATTATTTTAAAAATACATTAAAAAATTTTATAAGTATTTACAAAAAAAAAACAACAAAAAACATTGACTATAAACGAAAAAATAGATTATTTGTAAAAAGAAATTATCAATTATAATAACATAATGTTATTATTGGTAATAAAAAAAAAATTATCCAATTACAATTGTAAACAAAAAGTTTGGAGGGGGTGGTCAACTCTGACTTAGGGATAGTGGTAGGATAAGTCATTTCTTTTACAACTTTTCAGGAATTAGGTCCAGTTAAGCGAAAAGCAGTCATTTGTTTTTCTACTGTGTAAAAAAAATATTTTTTTAAATTAAACACAGTTTCAGCACGTTAAAAGTATACAGGTCAGTAGATAAATAAATTTTACCGCATTTGGTATAAGTCATTTGTTTTTACAATTTCCCGACAGTTAACTATTTCGCACTTTTACCAAGTGAGTAAATACTTATTTTAAAATGGAGGGGGGATTAGCCCCTATTTAAAACTGAGTGAGGGAACCTAAACCCACACCACAAAAAAAATTAGAAAAGTCGATCGATTTTAGCTGCTTCTAAATAACAGAGTAAATACTTATTTGAAAATATCGATTTTAAAATATCAGGGTGGGGAGGGGGGGGATTTTCCGTTACTGAATTGTTTTTGCTTTGTGCCATATTTCACCCCGGGCAATGCTAGGACACGGGTTCTGCTAGTATATGTATATATATTTCGCCTAGTCCATATTTTATGGGGATGTGTATTTTTCTTGTAAAAATCTTGTTATAGTAGTGGTAGCTACAAATATAAATCTCCCCAAATACTTATTGCTGCTATGTTGTATGTTGGAACTGCTTATCACCTTTTGTTGTGACAAAATGGGTTTTTTATTGAAGAGACACAATTGTGAGCCGTTATGCCCCGCCACCTAATAAATTTTACCAATTTCCACACCGGTGACTCAAACTCATTATATTTTTGCATAATGAAATAAGATTTCAGAAAACAAGCCAAAATAGACTTATATATGTATTGCACATTTACTCTCAAAAATAACATTAGTATAAAATTTTCCCTTTTCCTTCAAGATCCTCCAAAATCGACCCATTATGCCCCATCCCACCCTATGCAGCCTTCGAGAGATACCGGAACACCAATTTGATCCGGGGAATCAGCTCATCTTTAATGTTGTGGGGGAGGGGGTATGGTCGGTGTCTTTCTTAATTGTGCTCCATACATTGTCCATGAGGTTGCAATCAGGTGAAATGGGAGGCCAGATATTGGGACTGGTGAAGCTGTGGAAGTTTTCAGACAGACGTTTCTGCATTTTTTTTTCAGTGCTTTCTTCATCATCGCGACTCCAATACTCATCTTTCTCTCTCTCACCAAGCTTCGCATCGTATTGTCTGGATCTTGTCGCACTTTCTTTTTTTCTTTTTTTTTTTTGCAGCTTCTACATGAATTTTGCTGTGCGGAAACAGCCAGAAAGCCTGCTATGATCCTTCCTGCTAGCCATTGCTTCCTCAGCTCCATTGCAATTCTCCAGCTCCTATCTCACGGCCTTCAAGATATTCAAGGAGCACAGAAGCATCCTGAATTATTAGGTTAAAATAATTAAAATAAATCATTAATAAATTACTAAATCATAACAGAAGTTAAATTTCTGATTGACGATTGTTTCTTAAGGGCATGAAACCCACGGTAATGTTGGATCTGTGGGGGTGAGTTGTAACTTGAAGAATTATAGAATGAAGCTTACAACGGAAACAGTAGCAGAAACGAACTAATATATATATATATATATATATATATATATATATATATATATATATATGAATAAATGAATAAATGCGAAAGTTGGACCCATTTCTTGCATTAACAGTAAAGTCAAACCACCCTATTTCAAGTTAATTCAACTTTACACAATAGACGCACCATCTTTTTATATACTGCTTATGTATATAGGATATCAGTCACAAGGTTAACTAATTTGCATATTGGTTTTGAAAAAGGACGTTTTATTAATTAACTTTTATTTGTTATTATGTTTATATGCAATGCTTGTTTTGATTTTAATATAACAAATAGTTCTGGTTGAAAAAAGACATGAATAGAAAAAATAGTTCTGTTTCACATATTTTATTTCCTGTGTTCAAATGTTACTTTCTTTATAAGGACAAACACGATTTTCAACAAATTGTGATCATTTTAATATATATGAGACCACTGCTGACATTTTGCGTTAGTATGTGTTACGTATTAGTAACTCTCTCTTTAACTTTAATAATTATTATCAAGAAGACATATATACAGAGTATGTATCATAAACAAAACAATAAACTGCTCGATTGTAGGTTTTACGAAGGCTAATATAAAGTGCTTCATTACAAAACTATACATTACAGTGTCTGTTGGGTGTTAGGGTTAGGGTTATAAACATATAGGGTTATATATAAATTATATATATAATAATTAATAATACATTATATAAATATTAATTTATTAAATACTAAATATGAAATATTATTAATTATTAAATTAAATATTAATTTATTAAATACTAAATATGAAATATTATTAATTATTAAATTAAATATTAATTTATTAAATAAATTCATTAAATAAATTAATAAATTATATATATATATATATATATATATATATAATAATTATATATAAATTATATATATAAATTATATATTATAAAGATATAGGGGTATAACCATATAGGGTTATAAACATATAGGGTTATAAACATATTTATAAACATTAGGGTAAGGGTAAGGGTTATAAACATTAGGGTTAGGGTTATAATTATATTATAATATTATAAATTATAATCTAAAGTACTTTATTACAAGACTATACATTACAGTCTGTTGGATGTACCGTGGTTTCATTGATCTGAGCATGTCAGGTTTGGTGTAGAATCTAGCTTATAGTGGCAGACCCAACCTTCAGTATCGTTCAGTAGGTGAAGACTTTAAGGAAAAAGAGGAAAAAGTGGAAAAACACCGGTTCAAGATGAGTAGTGGGAAAACCTTATGCAGAACAGTTGACCATTTCCGTAGGGGAGGAGGATACACAATTAAATCTGTTGTCTATGAAGCAAAAGTTACCCCAGGCACAAAAACCAAAAATGATTAAATCTATATCGATGATTATGCAGTGAACCTTCAAACAGATACTACACTCATAATAACACTTTTAGATACCCGAGAAAACAAGACATTACTTCCCTAGCAACTACAATATGGAATCTTAAAAACTACAAATACACCATACAAAATCAAATGGAGTCTTATTGAACAACAACAAAATCTACAACCCCATATCCAAGAAATGTCTACTATGCAGCACCGAAAACTTCAGAGTACTACAAGCTATCAACAACCCATCTATCAACTGCACCAATGTAAAATCGAGCATCACTTTTCTAGAACGGGTGATTTGTATTTTTTCCTCGTTTTTTCTCAAAGTCTTTGCCTATGAATCGTGCTGAAGAATCAGCCCCCCACTATAAGTCGGTTTCTACCCCAGACCAGGCATGATCAGATCGATGAACTCCTGGTACACCCAATAGACACTAATGTATCGTTTTTAGATAAAATACACTTGAAAATGGATGTGACATAAAGGATGAATGGTCACTTTTTGTGATGTCATCCAGTGTGCACAGAGAAAAAGTTAGTTAGTTATATATAGATATAGACTGATATACACTTATTTTTTTTTTAGGTTTTGTTATCTTTTTGTTTTTGCTGGGGATGGAGCATCCTACTGGATGCCAGACATTCATCGGCAATTTCAGATACTCCAACCGAGAGATCTTTTTAAGATTCTAACCGTCTCTTTAAGTGCAATTGTTTGTATCTCTCTTGCACTTGGTTCACCAGGTATATTCTCCAGGTAGTTTTTGAAATTCTTTTTCATCAGTCCAGTTGCTCTGATGATTACTGGAATAATGGAGATCTTCCTAAGATTCCACTTTCTTTTCATGTCGTACATAAGACCTTGGTATTTAGTTATCTTCTCCCTCTGGACTCTGTTTGAGCCAGCATCATTAGGGACACTGACTTCAACAAGGGTTGCTACCTTCCCCCTTTTGCCTCATATCACTATGTCAGGTTTAACAACTTCGTTAACTATGTATATAGCTGTAAGGATTGCTAAGTCATAGTGGATGGCGTATGACTTATTTCCAACTGTTCCTTCTGGTATATGTTCCCAAGATTTGCTGCTACACTGGATATTCAATTTTTTTACAGATGGTCCAGTGGAGATATTTACACACTCAATCGTGTCGCATCGTATAGTAGCCGTCCCCCAGCAGAACCTTACAAATGGATGTCAGATGGTTCACACTTAGATTTAAAGAGGGGAAACAGCAGCAACAATTTATATTTATAAATGTGACTTGTTTACATCATTCGTTCATCACCCAAAAGCAATAAACACACAGAACAACATAAACACTGCAGTCCATAAAAACAATGATTCTAAACGGTTAGATGCGTCCAAAGCATCTCTATCAGAAGCTCCGTCCATCAGGCAGTCACGCTTCCATTCTAAAATAGTATTTTCAATGCCAAACACGCAGTTGAACTGGCATAGCTTATTTCAGATGCGTCCAGGAATCTCTATAAAGAGGCTCTGTCTGTCGGTTGTCATGTTTAAGACTGCAATAGAATTTTCTTTGGTCTGTCATGCTTACGTTTGAAAAAGAATTTTCTTTGGTCTGTCATGCTTACGTTTAAAATGCATTTTCATTGGTCTGTCATGCTTATATTTGAAAATGCATTTTCATTGGTCTGTCATGCTTACATTTGAAATAGCACTTTCATTGGTCTGTTATGCTTACGTTTGAAATAACATTTTCATTGGTCTGTTATGCTAACGTTTGAAATAGCATTTTCATTGGTCTGTTATGCTTACCTTTGAAATAGCATTTTCATTGGTTTGTCATGCTTACATTTGAAATAGCTTTTTCATTTGTCTGTCATGCTTATGTTTGAAATAGCATTTTCATTGGTCTGTCATGCTTATGTTTGAAATAGCATTTTCATTGGTCTGTCATGCTTATGTTTGAAATAGCATTTTCATTGGTCTGTCATGCTTATGTTTGAAATAGCATTTTCATTAGTCTGTCATGCTTATGTTTGAAATAGCATTTTCATTGGTTTGTCATGCTTACGTTTGAAATAGCATTTTCATTGGTCTGTCATGCTTATGTTTGAAATAGCATTTTCATTGGTCTATCATTCTTATGTTTGAAATAGTATTTTCATTGGTCTGTCATGCTTATGTTTGAAATAGCATTTTCATTAGTCTGTCATGCTAATGTTTGAAATAGCATTTTCATTGGTTTGTCATGCTTACGTTTGAAATAGCATTTTCATAGCTCTGTCATGCTTATGTTTGAAATAGCATTTACATTTGTCTGTCATGCTTATGTTTCAAATAGACTTTTCATTGGTCTGTCATGCTTATGTTTGAAATAGCATTTTCATTGGTTTGTCATGCTTATGTTTGAAATAGCAGTTTCATTGGTTTGTCATGCTTGTTTGAAATAGTATTTTCATTGGTCTGTCATGCTTATGTTTGAAATAGCATTTTCATTGGTTTGTCATGCTTACGTTTGAAATAGCATTTTCATTGATCTGTCATGCTTATGTTTGAAATAGCAGTTTCATTGGTTTGTCATGCTTGTTTGAAATAGTATTTTAATTGGTCTGTCATGCTTATGTTTGAAATAGCAGTTTCATTGGTTTGTCATGCTTACGTTTGAAATAGCATTTTCATTGGTTTGTCATGCTTATGTTTGAAATAGTATTTTCATTGGTTTGTCATGCTTATGTTTGAAATAGTATTTTCATTGGTTTGTCATGCTAATGTTTGAAATAGTATTTTCATTGGTCTGTCATGCTTATGTTTGAAATAGCATTTTCATTGGTTTGTCATGCTTATGTTTGAAATAGCATTTTAATTGGTTTGTCATGCTTATGTTTGAAATAGCATTTTCATTGGTTTGTCATGCTTGTTTGAAATAGTATTTTCATTGGTCTGTCATGCTTATGTTTGAAATAGTATTTTCATTGGTCTGTCATGCTTATGTTTGAAATAGCATTTTCATTGGTTTGTCATGCTTATGTTTGAAATAGCATTTTCATTGATCTGTCATGCTTATGTTTGAAATAGCATTTTCATTGGTTTGTCATGCTTATGTTTGAAATAGCATTTTCATTGGTCTGTCATGCTTATGTTTGAAATAGTATTTTCATTGGTCTGTCATGCTTATGTTTGAAATAGCATTTTCATTGGTTTGTCATGCTTATGTTTGAAATAGCATTTTCATTGGTTTGTCATGCTTGTTTGAAATAGTATTTTCATTGGTCTGTCATGCTTATGTTTGAAATAGCATTTTCATTGGTTTGTCATGCTTACGTTTGTAAATAGCATTTTCATTGATCTGTCATGCTTATGTTTGAAATAGAAGTTTCATTGGTTTGTCATGCTTATGTTTGAAATAGTATTTTAATTGGTCTGTCATGCTTATGTTTGAAATAGCATTTTCATTGGTTTGTCATGCTTACGTTTGAAATAGCATTTTCATTGGTTTGTCATGCTTATGTTTGAAATAGTATTTTCATTGGTCTGTCATGCTTATGTTTGAAATAGCATGTTCATTGGTCTGTCATGCTTATGTTTGAAATAGCATTTTCATTGGTTTGTCATGCTTGTTTGAAATAGTATTTTCATTGGTCTGTCATGCTTATGTTTGAAATAGCATTTTCATTGGTTTGTCATGCTTATGTTTGAAATAGTATTTTAATTGGTCTGTCATGCTTATGTTTGAAATAGCATTTTCATTGGTTTGTCATGCTTACGTTTGAAATAGCATTTTCATTGGTTTGTCATGCTTATGTTTGAAATAGCATTTTCATTGGTTTGTCATGCTTATGTTTGAAATAGCATATTCATTGGTTTGTCATGCTTATGTTTGAAATAGCATTTTCATTGGTTTGTCATGCTTGTTTGAAATAGTATTTTCATTGGTCTGTCATGCTTATGTTTGAAATAGCATTTTCATTGGTTTGTCATGCTTATGTTTGAAATAGTATTTTTATTTGTTTGTCATGCTAATGTTTGAAATAGCATTTTCATTGGTTTGTCATGCTAATGTTTGAAATAGCATTTTCATTGGTTTGTCATGCTTATGTTTGAAATAGCATTTTCATTGGTCTGTCAGGCTAATGTTTGAAATAGCATTTTCATTGGTTTGTCATGCTTATGTTTGAAATAGCATTTTCATTGGTTTGTCATGCTTGTTTGAAATAGTATTTTCATTGGTCTGTCATGCTTATGTTTGAAATAGCATTTTCATTGGTTTGTCATGCTTATGTTTGAAATAGTATTTTTATTGGTTTGTCATGCTAATGTTTGAAATAGCATTTTCATTAGTCTGTCATGCTTATGTTTGAAATAGCATTTTCATTGGTTTGTCATGCTAATGTTTGAAATAGCATTTTCATTAGTCTGTCATGCTAATGTTTTAAATAGCATTTTCATTGGTTTGTCATGCTTATGTTTGAAATAGCATTTTCATTAGTTTGTCATGCTAATGTGTAAATAGCATTTTCATTGGTCTGTCATGCTTATGTTTGAAATAGCATTTTCATTGGTCTGTCATGCTTATGTTTGAAATAGCATTTTCATTGGTTTGTCATGCTTATGTTTGAAATAGCATTTTCATTGGTTTGTCATGCTAATGTTTGAAATAGCATTTTCATTGGTCTGTCATGCTAATGTTTGAAATAGCATTTTCATTGGTTTGTCATGCTTATGTTTGAAATAGCATTTTCATTGGTTTGTCATGCTTATGTTTGAAATAGTATTTTTATTGGTTTGTCATGCTTATGTTTGAAATAGTATTTTTATTGGTTTGTCATGCTTGTTTGAAATAGTATTTTCATTGGTCTGTCATGCTTATGTTTGAAATAGTATTTTTATTTGCCTGTCATGCTAATGTTTGAAATAGTATTTTCATTGGTCTGTCATGCTTATGTTTGAAATAGTATTTTTATTGGTTTGTCCTGCTTGTTTGAAATAGTATTTTCATTGGTCTGTCATGCTTATGTTTGAAATAGTATTTTCATTGGTCTGTCATGCTAATGTTTGAAATAGCATTTTCATTTGTCTGTCATGCTTAATTCTTAAATAGCATTTTCATTGGTTTGTCATGCTTATGTTTGAAATAGTATTTTCATTGGTTTGTCATGCTTGTTTGAAATAGTATTTTCATTGGTCTGTCATGCTTATGTTTGAAATAGTATTTTTATTTGCCTGTCATGCTAATGTTTGAAATAGTATTTTCATTGGTCTGTCATGCTTGTTTGAAATAGTATTTTCATTGGTCTGTCATGCTTATGTTTGAAATAGCATTTTCATTGGTTTGTCATGCTTGTTTGAAATAGTATTTTTATTGGTCTGTCATGCTTATGTTTGAAATAGCATTTTCATTGGTTTGTCATGCTAATGTTTGAAATAGCATTTTCATTGGTTTGTCATGCTTATGTTTGAAATAGCATTTTCATTAGTCTGTCATGCTTATGTTTGAAATAGCATTTTCATTGGTTTGTCATGCTAATGTTTGAAATAGCATTTTCATTGGTCTGTCATGCTAATGTTTGAAATAGCATTTTCATTGGTTTGTCATGCTTATGTTTGAAATAGCATTTTCATTAGTTTGTCATGCTAATGTGTAAATAGCATTTTCATTGGTCTGTTATGCTTATGTTTGAAATAGCATTTTCATTGGTCTGTCATGCTTATGTTTGAAATAGCATTTTCATTGGTTTGTCATGCTTATGTTTGAAATAGCATTTTCATTGGTTTGTCATGCTAATGTTTGAAATAGCATTTTCATTGGTCTGTCATGCTAATGTTTGAAATAGCATTTTCATTGGTTTGTCATGCTTATGTTTGAAATAGCATTTTCATTGGTTTGTCATGCTTATGTTTGAAATAGTATTTTTATTGGTTTGTCATGCTTATGTTTGAAATAGTATTTTTATTGGTTTGTCATGCTTGTTTGAAATAGTATTTTCATTGGTCTGTCATGCTTATGTTTGAAATAGTATTTTTATTTGCCTGTCATGCTAATGTTTGAAATAGTATTTTCATTGGTCTGTCATGCTTATGTTTGAAATAGTATTTTTATTGGTTTGTCCTGCTTGTTTGAAATAGTATTTTCATTGGTCTGTCATGCTTATGTTTGAAATAGTATTTTCATTGGTCTGTCATGCTAATGTTTGAAATAGCATTTTCATTTGTCTGTCATGCTTAATTCTTAAATAGCATTTTCATTGGTTTGTCATGCTTATGTTTGAAATAGTATTTTTATTGGTTTGTCCTGCTTTTTTGAAATAGTATTTTCATTAGTCTGTCATGCTTATGTTTGAAATAGTATTTTTATTTGCCTGTCATGCTTATGTTTGAAATAGCATTTTCATTTGTCTGTCATGCTTATTTCTTAAATAGTATTTTCATTGGTTTGTCATGCTTATGTTTGAAATAGTATTTTCATTGGTTTGTCATGCTTGTTTGAAATAGTATTTTCATTGGTCTGTCATGCTTATGTTTGAAATAGCAGTTTCATTGGTTTGTCATGCTTGTTTGAAATAGTATTTTCATTGGTCTGTCATGCTTATGTTTGAAATAGCATTTTCATTGGTTTGTCATGCTTGTTTGAAATAGTATTTTCATTGGTCTGTCATGCTTATGTTTGAAATAGCATTTTCATTGGTTTGTCATGCTAATGTTTGAAATAGCATTTTCATTGGTTTGTCATGCTTATGTTTGAAATAGCATTTTCATTGGTCTGTCATGCTTATGTTTGAAATAGCATTTTCATTGGTTTGTCATGCTTATGTTTGAAATAGCATTTTCATTGGTCTGTCATGCTTATGTTTGAAATAGCATTTTCATTGGTTTGTCATGCTTGTTTGAAATAGTATTTTCATTGGTCTGTCATGCTTATGTTTGAAATAGCATTTTCATTGGTTTGTCATGCTTATGTTTGAAATATTATTTTTATTGGTTTGTCATGCTAATGTTTGAAATAGCATTTTCATTGGTCTGTCATGCTTATGTTTGAAATAGCATTTTCATTGGTTTGTCATGCTAATGTTTGAAATAGCATTTTCATTGGTCTGTCATGCTAATGTTTTAAATAGCATTTTCATTGGTTTGTCATGCTTATGTTTGAAATAGAATTTTCATTAGTTTGTCATGCTAATGTGTAAATAGCATTTTCATTGGTCTGTCATGCTTATGTTTGAAATAGCATTTTCATTGGTCTGTCATGCTTATGTTTGAAATAGCATTTTCATTGGTTTGTCATGCTTATGTTTGAAATAGCATTTTCATTGGTTTGTCATGCTAATGTTTGAAATAGCATTTTCATTGGTCTGTCATGCTAATGTTTGAAATAGCATTTTCATTGGTTTGTCATGCTTATGTTTGAAATAGCATTTTCATTGGTTTGTCATGCTTATATTTGAAATAGTATTTTTATTGGTTTGTCATGCTTATGTTTGAAATAGTATTTTTATTGGTTTGTCATGCTTGTTTGAAATAGTATTTTCATTGGTCTGTCATGCTTATGTTTGAAATAGTATTTTTATTTGCCTGTCATGCTAATGTTTGAAATAGTATTTTCATTGGTCTGTCATGCTTATGTTTTAAATAGTATTTTTATTGGTTTGTCATGCTTGTTTGAAATAGTATTTTCATTGGTCTGTCATGCTTATGTTTGAAATAGTATTTTTATTTGCCTGTCATGCTTATGTTTGAAATAGAATTTTCATTTGTCTGTCATGCTTATTTCTCAAATAGCATTTTCATTGGTTTGTCATGCTTATGTTTGAAATAGTATTTTCATTGGTTTGTCATGCTTGTTTGAAATAGTATTTTCATTGGTCTGTCATGCTTATGTTTGAAATAGTATTTTTATTTGCCTGTCATGCTAATGTTTGAAATAGTATTTTCATTGGTCTGTAATGCTTATGTTTGAAATAGTATTTTTATTGGTTTGTCATGCTTGTTTGAAATAGTATTTTCATTGGTCTGTCATGCTAATGTTTGAAATAGTATTTTTATTTGCCTGTCATGCTTATGTTTGAAATAGCATTTTCATTTGTCTGTCATACTTATTTCTCAAATAGTATTTTCATTGGTTTGTCATGCTTATGTTTGAAATAGTATTTTCATTGGTTTGTCATGCTTGTTTGAAATAGTATTTTCATTGGTCTGTCATGCTTATGTTTGAAATAGCATTTTCATTGGTTTGTCATGCTTATGTTTGAAATAGCAGTTTCATTGGTTTGTCATGCTTGTTTGAAATAGTATTTTCATTGGTCTGTCATGCTTATGTTTGAAATAGCATTTTCATTGGTTTGTCATGCTTGTTTGAAATAGTATTTTCATTGGTCTGTCATGCTTATGTTTGAAATAGCATTTTCATTGGTTTGTCATGCTAATGTTTGAAATATTATTTTCATTGGTTTGTCATGCTTATGTTTGAAATAGCATTTTCATTTGTCTGTAATGCTTATTTCTCCATTAGCATTTTCATTGGTTTGTCATGCTAATGTTTGAAATAGTATTTTTATTGGTTTGTCATGCTTGTTTGAAATAGTATTTTCATTGGTTTGTCATGCTTATGTTTGAAATAGTATTTTCATTGGTTTGTCATGCTTATGTTTGAAATAGTATTTTTATTGGTTTGTCATGCTTGTTTGAAATAGTATTTTCATTGGTTTGTCATGCTTATGTTTGAAATAGTATTTTTATTAGTTTGTCATGCTTATGTTTGAAATAGTATTTTCATTGGTTTGTCATGCTTATGTTTGAAATAGTATTTTTATTGGTTTGTCATGCTTATGTTTGAAATAGTATTTTTATTGGTTTGTCATGCTTGTTTGAAATAGTATTTTCATTGGTCTGTCATGCTTATGTTTGAAATAGTATTTTTATTTGCCTGTCATGCTAATGTTTGAAATAGTATTTTCATTGGTCTGTCATGCTTATGTTTGAAATAGTATTTTTATTGGTTTGTCATGCTTGTTTGAAATAGTATTTTCATTGGTCTGTCATGCTTATGTTTGAAATAGCATTTTCATTGGTTTGTCATGCTTGTTTGAAATAGTATTTTCATTGGTCTGTCATGCTTATGTTTGAAATAGCATTTTCATTGGTTTGTCATGCTAATGTTTGAAATAGCATTTTCATTGGTTTGTCATGCTTATGGTTGAAATAGCATTTTCATTTGTCTGTAATGCTTATTTCTCCATTAGCATTTTCATTGGTTTGTCATGCTAATGTTTGAAATAGTATTTTTATTGGTTTGTCATGCTTGTTTGAAATAGTATTTTCATTGGTTTGTCATGCTTATGTTTGAAATAGTATTTTTATTGGTTTGTCATGCTTATGTTTGAAATAGTATTTTTATTGGTTTGTCATGCTTGTTTGAAATAGTATTTTCATTGGTTTGTCATGCTTATGTTTGAAATAGTATTTTTATTGGTTTGTCATGCTTATGTTTGAAATAGCATTTTCATTGGTTTGTCATGCTTATGTTTGAAATAGTATTTTTATTGGTTTGTCATGCTTATGTTTGAAATAGTATTTTTATTGGTTTGTCATGCTTGTTTGAAATAGTATTTTAATTGGTCTGTCATGCTTATGTTTGAAATAGTATTTTTATTTGCCTGTCATGCTAATGTTTGAAATAGTATTTTCATTGGTCTGTCATGCTTATGTTTGAAATAGTATTTATATTGGTTTGTCATGCTTGTTTGAAATAGTATTTTCATTGGTCTGTAATGCTTATGTTTGAAATAGTATTTTTATTAACCTGTCATGCTTATGTTTGAAATGGCATTTTCATTTGTCTGTCATGCTTATTTCTCAAATAGCATTTTCATTGGTTTGTCATGCTAATGTTTTAAATAGCATTTTCATTGGTTTGTCATGCTTATGTTTGAAATAGTTATTTTATTGGTTTGTCATGCTTGTTTAAAATAGTATTTTCATTGGTCTTTCATGCTTATGTTTGAAATAGTATTTTTATTTGCCTGTCATGCTTATGTTTGAAATAGCATTTTCATTGGTTTGTCATGCTTATGTTTGAAATAGTATTTTCATTGGTCTGTCATGCTTATGTTTGAAATAGTATTTTCATTGGTCTGTCATGCTTATGTTTGAAATAGTATTTTTATTTGCCTCTCATGCTAATGTTTGAAATAGTATTTTCATTGGTCTGTCATGCTAATGTTTGAAATAGTATTTTTATTGGTCTGTTATGCTTATGTTTGAAATAGTATTTTTATTGGTCTGTCATGCTTATGTTTGAAATAGTATTTTCATTGGTCTGTCATGCTTATGTGTGAAATAGCATTTTCATTGGTTTGTCATGCTTATGTTTGAAATAGTATTTTTATTGGTCTGTCATGCTTATGTTTGAAATAGTATTTTTATTGGTTTGTCATGCTTGTTTGAAATAGTATTTTCATTGGTCTGTCATGCTTATGTTTGAAATAGCATTTTCATTGGTTTGTCATGCTTATGTTTGAAATAGTATTTATATTGGTTTTTCATGCTTATGTTTGAAATAGTATTTTTATTGGTTTGTCATGCTTGTTTGAAATAGTATTTTCATTGGTCTGTCATGCTTATGTTTGAAATAGTATTTTTATTTGCCTGTCATGCTAATGTTTGAAATAGTATTTTCATTGGTCTGTCATGCTTATGTTTGAAATAGTATTTTTATTGGTTTGTCATGCTTGTTTGAAATAGTATTTTCATTGGTCTGTCATGCTTATGTTTGAAATAGTATTTTTATTTGCCTGTCATGCTTATGTTTGAAATAGCATTTTCATTTGTCTGTCATGCTTATTTCTCAAATAGCATTTTCATTGGTTTGTCATGCTTATGTTTGAAATAGTATTTTTATTGGTTTGTCATGCTTGTTTGAAATAGTATTTTCATTGGTCTGTCATGCTTATGTTTGAAATAGCATTTTCATTGGTTTGTCATGCTTATGTTTGAAATAGTATTTTTATTGTTTGTCATGCTTATGTTTGAAATAGTATTTTCATTGGTCTGTCATGCTTATGTTTTAAATAGCATTTTCATTGGTCTGTTATGCTTATGTTTGAAATAGTATTTTTATTGGTCTGTTATGCTTATGTTTGAAATAGTATTTTTATTGGTCTGTCATGCTTATGTTTGAAATAGTATTTTCATTGGTCTGTCATGCTTATGTTTGAAATAGCATTTTCATTGGTTTGTCATGCTTATGTTTGAAATAGTATTTTTATTGGTCTGTCATGCTTATGTTTGAAATAGTATTTTTATTGGTTTGTCATGCTTGTTTGAAATAGTATTTTCATTGGTCTGTCATGCTTATGTTTGAAATAGCATTTTCATTGGTTTGTCATGCTTATGTTTGAAATAGTATTTTTATTGTTTTGTCATGCTTATGTTTGAAATAGTATTTTTATTGGTTTGTCATGCTTGTTTGAAATAGTATTTTCATTGGTCTGTCATGCTTATGTTTGAAATAGTATTTTTATTTGCCTGTCATGCTAATGTTTGAAATAGTATTTTCATTGGTCTGTCATGCTTATGTTTGAAATAGTATTTTTATTGGTTTGTCATGCTTGTTTGAAATAGTATTTTCATTGGTCTGTCATGCTTATGTTTGAAATAGTATTTTTATTTGCCTGTCATGCTTATGTTTGAAATAGCATTTTCATTTGTCTGTCATGCTTATTTCTCAAATAGCATTTTCATTGGTTTGTCATGCTTATGTTTGAAATAGTATTTTTATTGGTTTGTCATGCTTGTTTGAAATAGTATTTTCATTGGTCTGTCATGCTTATGTTTGAAATAGCATTTTCATTGGTTTGTCATGCTTATGTTTGAAATAGTATTTTTATTGTTTGTCATGCTTGTTTGAAATAGTATTTTCATTGGTCTGTCATGCTTATGTTTTAAATAGCATTTTCATTGGTTTGTCATGCTTATGTTTGAAATAGTATTTTTATTGGTTTGTCATGCTTGTTTGAAATAGTATTTTCATTGGTCTGTCATGCTTATGTTTGAAATAGCATTTTCATTGGTTTGTCATGCTTATGTTTGAAATAGTATTTTCATTGGTTTGTCATGCTTATGTTTGAAATAGTATTTTCATTGGTTTGTCATGCTTGTTTGAAATAGTATTTTCATTGGTCTGTCATGCTTATGTTTGAAATAGCAGTTTCATTGGTTTGTCATGCTTGTTTGAAATAGTATTTTCATTGGTTTGTCATGCTTATGTTTGAAATAGCATTTTCATTAGTTTGTCATGCTAATGTTTGAAATAGTATTTTTATTGGTTTGTCATGCTTATGTTTGAAAAAATATTTTCATTGGTCTGTCATGCTTATGTTAGAAATAGTATTTTTATTTGTCTGTCATGCTTATGTTTGAAATAGCATTTTCATTGGTTTGTCATGCTTATGTTTGAAATAGTATTTTCATTGGTCTGTCATGCTTATGTTTGAAATAGTATTTTCATTGGTCTGTCAGGCTTATGTTTGAAATAGTATTTTTATTGGTTTGTCATGCTTGTTTGAAATAGTATTTTCATTGGTCTGTCATGCTTATGTTTGAAATAGCATTTTCATTGGTCTGTCATGCTAATGTTTGAAATAGCATTTTCATCGGTTTGTCATGCTTATGTTTGAAATAGTATTTTTATTTGCCTGTCATGCTTATTTCTCAAATAGCATTTTCATTGGTTGGTCATGCTTATGTTTGAAATAGCATTTTCATTGGTCTGTCATGCTTATGTTTGAAATAGCATTTTCATTGGTTTGTCATGCTTAAGTTTGAAATAGCATTTTCATTGGTCTGTCATGCTTATGTTTGAAATAGCATTTTCATTGGTCTGTCATGCTAATGTTTGAAATAGCATTTTCATTGGTTTGTCATGCTTATGTTTGAAATAGCATTTTCATTTGTCTGTCATGCTTATGTTTGAAATAGTATTTTCATTTGTCTGTCATGCTTATGTTTGAAATAGTATTTTTATTTGCCTGTCATGCTTATGTTTTAAATAGCATTTTCATTGGTCTGTCATAGCATGTTCATTGGTCTGTCATGCTTATGTTTGAAATAGCATTTTCATTGGTCTGTCATGCTTATGTTTGAAATAGCATTTTTATTTGCCTGTCATGCTTATGTTTGAAATAGCATTTTCATTGGTTTGTCATGCTAATGTTTTAAATAGCATTTTCATTGGTCTGTCATGCTTATGTTTGAAATAGCATTTTTATTGGTCTGTCATGCTTATGTTTGAAATAGCATTTTCATTGGTCTGTCATGCTTATGTTGTAAATTTCATTTTAGATGTGTCTACGTACCAATATTAGAAGCTCTGTCCGTCAGTTACCTTTTAGCACTAAATATATCAATTGAATGAATTTATCTGAAAAAACGCGTTAATGTTTTTGTTTTTTCTCAATATGACACATGAAAGATATCTTTTTGTGAAATATATTTTTGTTTTAACCGTGTTCAAAATTCTATTGGCAACTATACAACATTTGTTTACAGCCTCAGCCAGGGCTTCCATCATCTGTTTGTATTCTACAGATAAAACTTTAAAAATAAACAACAAAAACATGTGCAACCAGTACAGATGTGGGCGAGATGATGCCAAAAAAAGCGATGCTAATTCTACCAAATGTAATAAAGTTTTTAAGAACTTTTTAATAAAGATTATTTTGTAGCGATTAGATATATTTCCAGTTTCGACCACCATCTCTGCCTCATGAGGCGAAACTTAATTTAGGGTCTCATCACTACCACCTAACTTAACTACTGCTACCTAACTTTTGAAGAGAAAGCCAAATTTAGTATTTCAACCCCAATCCTGATATTCTTGACAGTTCCCCCCATACTTGGGGTTAGTATCAGTGGTCCTGATGCACAAGATTGCATTCTCATTTTCGTCAAGTAAATTCAAGTGCTTACTAATACTAATTCCACAAATATGTATTTTTTAATATTGAATTTAATTTTACTACAGTAGAATCATTGCTATAATGAGAAATTTAAAAATCAGTTAGAAACCAGATAACACTATGCAGGATTTTTTTTTTAAATAAATGAATTTTTTTTAATCCGAATTTTCGGCTAAACAAGCCTTCTTCAGGGTGATGCAGACACCTTTTTTTATTTTCACATTGTCGAGATAGTTATCTCTAAGTAGTGTTCTCACTTTGCATTGGTCAGACTTTAATGATTTTTAGACATTCATATTAACTGGCATTGATTGAACGTCATATGTTTGCAAGGAAACCTATTCTACTGTGCTCCATCCGATTGAGATGCTGTGCCATTAAATTGATTCTGACGATGATATTGATAAGATGATCTGAAGGCTACTTCTGGACAATCATTCAGGAAACATCTGGTTACGATTCTTTAGGGGGGGAGCTGTCTTGGGTCAGGATCGTCGTTAATTACAAATGATTAACTTTTAATAATTGATTTTTGTATCTAAAGAAACACATAGATCGGAAAGAGTGAAGGTAAGGGGGTAGATGGATAGAGATGGGAAAGAAGGGGGAGAGGAGGGGAGATAGGGAAGAGAGGGGGAGAAGGGAAGAGGATGGAGAAAGAGAAGGTAATATCATATGGCAAGATACCATGCTTCCCAAACTTGTCAAGGAAGACTACACCTCAGCAACGCTAACCAGTGTGTGCTGTTGCAGTAACACCACAAAGTCCTGGAATGTGCTTTATCATCAACATTGTTCAACTGTGCGATCAACTGGATTATGAGGGTTGGATTACAGGGCTTTTCAGGTGCGACTGTAGACAGAACAATATGGCAGTTTTCGGCAAAGATAAAGCTGAAGGACAAGCCACTATGAAAAACATTAAAACAACGGCAAACATGATTGCGCTGAAAAGAGCAAGACATCGACATCCAATGCTCCTTCGTCTGCTAATACATAGATCAATTTAAATGAAGAAGCCCGCAAAAATGTGAAGGTATTTAAATATGGATCAATTTAAATGAAGAAGCCCTAAAAAAAGTTAAGGAATTTAAATATAGATCAATTTAAATGAAGAAGCCCTTAATAATGTTAAGGAATTTAAATATAGATCAATTTAAATGAAGAAGCCCTCAAAGATGTTAAGGAATTTAAATATAGATCAATTTAAATGAAGAAGCCCTCAAAAATGTTAAGGAATTTAAATATAGATCAATTTACATGAAGAAGCCCTCAAAAATGTTAAGGAATTTAAATATAGATCAATTTACATGAAGAAGCCCTAAAAATGTAAAGGAATTTAAATATAGATCAATTTAAATGAAGAAGCACTAAAAAATGTGAAGGAATTGAAATATAGATCAATTTAAATGAATAAGCCCTAAAAAATGTGAAGGAATTTAAATATAGATCAATTTAAATGAATAAGCCCTCAAACATGTGAAGGAATTTAAATATAGATCAATTTAAATGAAGAAGCCCTAAAAATGTGAAGGAATTTAAATATAGATCAATTTAAATGAAGAAGCCCTAAAAAATGTGAACGAATTTAAACATAGATCAATTTAAATGAAGAAGCCCTAAAAAAATGGGAACGAATTTAAATATAGATCAATTTAAATTGAAGAAGCCCTAAAAATGTGAAGGTATTTAAATATAGATCAATTTAAAAGAAGAAGCCCACAAAAATGTAAAGGAATTTAAATATAGATAAATTTAAATTAAAAAGCCCTAAAAAATGTAAAGGAATTTAAATATTGATCAATTTAAATGAAGAAGCCCTAAAAAATGTTAAGGAATTTAAATATAGATCAATTTACATGAAAAAAGCCCTAAAAATGTGAAGGACTTTAAATATAGATCAATTTAAATGAAGAAGCCCGCAAAAATGTGAAGGTATTTAAATATGGATCAATTTAAATGAAGAAGCCCTAAAAAATGTTAAGGAATTTAAATATAGATAAATTTAAATGAAGAAGCCCTTAAAAATGTTAAGGAATTTAAATATAGATCAATTTAAATGAAGAAGCCCTCAAAAATGTTAAGGAATTTAAATATAGATCAATTTAAATGAAGAAGCCCTCAAAAATGTTAACGAATTTAAATATAGATCAATTTACATGAGAAGCCCTCAAAAATGTTAAGGAATTTAAATATAGATCAATTTAAATAAAGAAGCCCTAAAAATGTAAAGGAATTTAAATATAGATCAATTTAAATGAAGAAGCACTAAAAAATGTGAAGGAATTTAAATATAGATCAATTTAAATGAATAAGCCCTAAAAAATGTGAAGGAATTTAAATATAGATCAATTTAAATGAATAAGCCCTAAAAAATGTAAAGGAATTTAAATATAGATCAATTTACATGAATAAGCCCTCGAAAATGTGAAGGTATTAAAACATAGATCAATTTAAATGAAGAAGCCCTAAAAATGTGAAGGAATTTAAACATAGATCAATTTAAATGAAGAAGCCCTAAAAATGTGAAGGAATTTAAACATAGATCAATTTAAATGAAGATGCCCTAAAAATGTGAAGTAATTTAAACATAGATCAATTTAAATGAAAAATTTAAATGAAGAAGCCCTAAAAAATGTTAAGGAATTTAAATATAGATCAATTTAAATGAAGAAGATTTAAAAAATGTTAAGGAATTTAAATATAGATCAATTTAAATGAAGAAGATTTAAAAAATGTTAAGGAATTTAAATATAGATCAATTTAAATGAAGAAGATTTAAAAAATGTGAAGGAATTTAAACATAGATCAATTTAAATGAAGAAGATTTAAAAAATGTTAAGGAATTTAAATATAGATCAATTTAAATGAAGAAGATTTAAAAAATGTGAAGGAATTTAAATATAGATCAATTTAAATGAAGAAGATTTAAAAAATGTTAAGGAATTTAAATATAGATCAATTTAAATGAAGAAGATTTAAAAAATGTGAAGGAATTTAAACATAGATCAATTTAAATGAAGAAGATTTAAAAAATGTGAAGGAATTTAAATATAGATCAATTTAAATGAAGAAGATTTAAAAAATGTGAAGGAATTTAAACATAGATCAATTTAAATGAAGAAGATTTAAAAAATGTTAAGGAATTTAAATATAGATCAATTTAAATGAAGAAGATTTAAAAAATGTTAAGGAATTTAAATATAGATCAATTTAAATGAAGAAGATTTAAAAAATGTGAAGGAATTTAAACATAGATCAATTTAAATGAAGAAGATTTAAAAAATGTTAAGGAATTTAAATATAGATCAATTTAAATGAAGAAGATTTAAAAAATGTGAAGGAATTTAAACATAGATCAATTTAAATGAAGAAGATTTAAAAAATGTGAAGGAATTTAAACATAGATCAATTTAAATGAAGAAGATTTAAAAAATGTTAAGGAATTTAAACATAGATCAATTTAAATGAAGAAGATTTAAAAAATGTTAAGGAATTTAAATATAGATCAATTTAAATGAAGAAGATTTAAAAAATGTTAAGGAATTTAAATATAGATCAATTTAAATGAAGAAGATTTAAAAAATGTGAAGGAATTTAAACATAGATCAATTTAAATGAAGAAGATTTAAAAAATGTTAAGGAATTTAAATATAGATCAATTTAAATGAAGAAGATTTAAAAAATGTGAAGGAATTTAAACATAGATCAATTTAAATGAAGAAGATTTAAAAAATGTTAAGGAATTTAAATATAGATCAATTTAAATGAAGAAGATTTAAAAAATGTGAAGGAATTTAAACATAGATCAATTTAAATGAAGAAGATTTAAAAAATGTTAAGGAATTTAAATATAGATCAATTGAAATGAAGAAGCACTAAAAATGTAAAGGAATTTAAATATAGATCAATTTAAATGAAGAAGCCCTCAAAGATGTGAAGGAATTTAAATATAGATCAATTTAAATGAAGAAGCCCTCAAAAATGTTAAGGAATTTAAACATAGATCAATTAAAATGAAGAAGCCCTCAAAAATGTGAAGGAATTTAAACATAGATCAATTGAAATGAAGAAGATTTAAAAAATGTTAAGGAATTTAAATATAGATCAATTGAAATGAAGAAGCCCTCAAAAATGTGAAGGAATTTAAACATAGATCAATTGAAATGAAGAAGATTTAAAAAATGTTAAGGAATTTAAACATAGATCAATTAAAATGAAGAAGATTTAAAAAATTTAAAGGAATTTAAATATAGATCAATTTAAATGAAGAAGATTTAAAAAATGTGAAGGAATTTAAATATAGATCAATTTAAATGAAGAAGATTTAAAAAATTTAAAGGAATTTAAATATAGATCAATTTAAATGAAGAAGCACTAAAAAATGTGAAGGACTTTAAATATAGATCAATTTAAATGAAGAAGCCCTCAAAAATGTGTAGGAATTTAAACATAGATCAATTTAAATGAAGAAGCCCTCAAAAATGTTAAGGAATTTAAATATAGATCAATTTAAATGAAGAAGCCCTCAAAAATGTGAAGGAATTTAAATATAGATCAATTTAAATGAAGAAGCCCTCAAAAATGTTAAGGAATTTAAATATAGATCAATTTAAATGAAGAAGCCCTCAAAAATGTGTAGGAATTTAAACATAGATCAATTTAAATGAAGAAGCCCTCAAAAATGTTAAGGAATTTAAATATAGATCAATTTAAATGAAGAAGCCCTCAAAAATGTGAAGGAATTTAAATATAGATCAATTTAAATGAAGAAGCCCTAATAATGTGAAGGAATTTAAACATAGATCAATTTAAATGAAGAAGCACTCAAAAATGTTAAGGAATTTAAACATAGATCAATTAAAATGAAGAAGCACTAAAAAATTAAAGGAATTTAAATATAGATCAATTTAAATGAATAAGCCCTAAAAATGTGAAGGAATTTAAATATAGATCAATTTAAATGAATAAGCCCTCAAACATGTGAAGGAATTTAAATATAGATCAATTTAAATGAAGAAGCCCTAAAAAATGTGAAGGAATTTAAATATAGATCAATTTAAATGAAGAAGCCCTAAAAAATGTGAAGGAATTTAAACATAGATCAATTTAAATGAAGAAGCCCTAAAAAATGTGAACGAATTTAAATATAGATCAATTAAAATGAAGCCCTAAAAAATGTGAGGCAATTTAAATATAGATCAATTCAAATAGAGAAGCCCTAAAAAATGTGAAGTTATTAAAACATAGATCAATTTAAATGGAGAAGCCATAAAAAAATGTTATGGTATTAAAACATAGATCAATTTAAAAGGAGAAGCCATAAAAAAAATGTTAAGGTATTTAAACATAGATCAATTTAAATGAAGAAGCCCTAAAAATGTGAAGGAATAAAAACATAGATCAATTTAAATGAAGAAGCTCTAAAAATGTGAAGGAATTTAAATATTGATACATTTAAATAGAGAAGCCCTAAAAAATGTTAAGGTATTAAAACATAGATCAATTTAAATGGAGAAGCCATAAAAAAATGTTAAGGTATTAAAACATAGATCAATTTAAATGAAGAAGCCTTAAACAATGTGAAGGAATAAAAACATAGATCAATTTAAATGAAGAAGCTCTAAAAATGTGAAGGAATTTAAATATTGATACATTTAAATGAAGAAGCCCTTAAAATGTGAAGGAATTTAAATATAGATCAATTTAAATGAAGAAGCCCTAATAATTTGTAAGGAATTTTAATATAGATCAATTTAAATAAAGAAGCCCTCGAAAATGTAAAGGAATTTAAATATAGATCAATTTAAATGAAGAAGCCCTAATAATGTGAAGAAATTTAAATATAGATCAATTTAAATGAATAAGCCCTCAAAAATGTGAAGGAATTTAAATATAGATCAATTTAAATGAAGAAGCCGTCATACATGTGAAGGAATTTAAATATAGATCAATTTAAATGAAGAAGCCCTAAAAAATGTGAAGGAATTTAAACATAGATCAATTAAAATGAAGAAGCCCTCAAAAATGTGAAGGAATTTAAATATAGATCAATTAAAATGAAGAAGCCCTAAAAAATGTGAAGGAATTTAAATATAGATCAATTAAAATGAAGAAGCCCTCAAAAATGTGAAGGTATTTAAACATAGATCAATTTAAATGAAGAAGCCCGGTATGGTTCTGTTCAGTCTCAGGAGGTCCACTCTCCCAGGCTGTATCATCTCTCTTTGAGAAGGGGTTAGTTTACTGCTTATCGCCTGAGGCATTCCAACCAGAGAATGCCAATGGGCTTGCTCAGGCATTTTTGTAGGCCAGAGCGCACTAATCCTAGTGCACTGGATTTCCACACATGACCTTGTGTCTTGCCTTCTGGAAAGGAGGTAAATAAACTCATTATTGGAAATGTGTCTGGAAGAAAGACAACGGCGATAATTAAATCTTACAATGTACTTTATTATTTCCTGCATCAATTTTCCTGGCCAGGGTTCATTTCCTTGGAACTTTCATTGTAATAATATGAGGCAGAAAACAGATTGCATAATGTTAGAAACACAGACGAAGTCGTCTCAACTGAAAACCATGTAATAAAACAAATAATGATGATAAAAACTCTAAAAGGATTATTTGAAATGCAATTGAGAGAAATTGGAAATTAGAACATTCCTTTAACCTAACGTCAAAAATCGAATAATGGGCAATTATAAATACCACTTCATCAAATGTCTGAAACACAGTCAAACCATAAATTAAAAATATCGTTTCGGAAATTGAAGACAAAACTGACTTGAATGACATCCCCCATTGTTATATAAACTCGGGGGAAAATAACAAAAAAAGAGACAGCGTCTCAAACACAGAGGGAGGCACATATAGGGTCAGAGTTCAGGCAGTAGACCGGGAACTATTTAGACAACAAACAGTATCTGTTAGCTGCCGCATCCCAACAATATATACACACAGCGTCATCAAAAAAAGAGGAATTGTTCAGTTATATCAAATTTGAAATAAAATCATTTTTGTACAATTACCAAGCCTTGTTTTTGTTGTTTTCTCTTCAAGGAGAACAACTTTGTAACCAACAAAAGTATGAATCGGGTTGTCTCCCTTACATCAATTGCTTTATAAGTCAACATAATTGGATCATCGCTCTAAAATTATAATGCTACAACATTAATTTTTATTATCTAGAGGTCTCTGTACCCCCCTTATGTCGTTTGGCTTCTAACAGAAAGCCTAGCTATATCTCTTAATCAACCACCTCCTCTATAACACGTGACCTACCCCTGCCAATCAAAACAAAACAATACCAACTTTTATTGACTTAAGTAATAAGAGTTGTTCCCGGATTATCTTCAGAGGAAAAGGGTAGAAACGAATAGTCTTAATCACCACCTTGCTCAAGAACCTTACATGACGTCTAGCTTAAGTACATATCTGGCAGCAATCGAACCTAACTTCAAATCTTTCCTCTGTCACATGGTTTAGCTAACCAATCAACTACTTACTTTTTCTTTGGAGTTCTAACTGACCATTAGATCATCCCCCATAAATCATCCTGGATAAATAATTAAAATTTGGATCTATGTATACACTTAACATTACTGACAAGGAATATGCAACCTCTTGTCACAGGATTATGTTTATCTGGAAGTGATTGGCCTAATGCAGTCTATGGAATTGGTGTTGCGAGTTCAAATACTATTGGATTTAATGGATTCAATTATGCACTAATTGGTAAAGCTATGAAACCACAATTGCCCTCTAGATAGTGATAACATAACTTAATGAATTGTTTACCATGAAATTAAAAATACGCCCGGACAATATCAGATAGGGACAGCTAGTACAGGGTGGGCAAAAATAAGGGTCCTATTTTTTAAAATTCATAACTTTTTTATTTATTGATTTAAAAAAATTTTTTTTTAGAAAAGTAAAGGGCCCCTTCCGAAGCAAGCATGAGCCGTATTAGCCCTAAGGAACGTACCCTCATTTAGAAAACATTATTTTTGCTTAAAAAACTCAAAACAGTGTAAAAAACAATACTTTAGTTTTTGTAAGTTTTAAGAAGTGTTTTTCGGCTAAAATTTGTTTTGTTTATTTCAAAAAATCTCGGAAGGGTCAGTCTACACACACATAAAGTTTGGTGAGTTTAACTTTTATTTTGTGGAAGTTATTCAAATTCAAGTTATTCAAATTTAAAGATAGGACCCTTATTTTGCCCCCCCCCCCCTATATATATAATTTACTTTTAGTTTTTTTGGATTTAAGGAACTCATAGCAATTCTATTGTTTTATTAGAAATAAGAATACCAAGGATTAACGATTAAAATAATTTTAATAAGTTTTTTAAAACAATCGATAGGCAGGAAATACTAAAAGAAATTAAATGAAAGCAGATACAGGGAGAGGAGGAAAAGTATGGACATATAAACGAAGAGTGGTGAAGATTGAGGGAGATACTTAGAGAGTAGTTTTAGAGAGACCATGTCTGTCCATTTTATTACATTGATAAAGAAAGTTGTGGTTATAGCTACTAACATTCTTGCCTTTGTAGATCTGGAGAAAGCATTTGACAGAGATTTTGTCTGATGGTCTTTGTGTAAACTAGGGACAAAAAAAGTAGTTGGTGAAAATTGTGCAAGCAATGTACAGAAATGCTCAAAATTGTGTTAGAATTAACAGCAAATTTAGTGACAGCTTTAATGTTAAAGTAGGAGTACATCAGGATTCTGTACTGAGTCTGTTGTATCTCATTTCTGTCTTAGAAGTATTGTCTAGAGGGTGCCATGATGGGTTGTCTGGAATAGATGATGTATGCGAATGATGTAGTACTTGCCTGTGAAACAATGGAAGGTCTACTTGTTAAGTAAAAGATTTGGAGGAATGTTATGGAGAATAAAGGTCTGAGAATGAATGTTACCAAGACCAAAGTGATGATCAGTGGTTGTAGTGTTGGAAAGCCACCAGAAAGAGGAAAGTTCCCCTGCTCAATTTGTGGAAAAGAAGTTTGGTGCAATTCAATTTTTTGTGGTACCCGTAAGCATTGGGTACACAAGAAATGCAGTGGTTTGGTTTGGTTTATGGCATATCAACCATCTGGGTTATTAAATGCCGAATAAACTTGTCAAAACTAATTCTATAAGTAAGATCATTATTTATATTCCTAGAATACATTGCTCTCAGAATACATTGTCCTTTGAAAACATTACTCTTTGAGAATAGCCAGACTCAAGCTGGGAAATAACTCCAACAATCACCCAAATCACAGACAAATAGCATTTGTTTTATGTGGTTTGGTTTGCGGCATATCAACCATCTATGGGTGATTTAATGCCGAATATAGTTGTCAAATATAATTCTATAGGTAGGGTAATTATTTATATTCATAGAATAAATTGCTGTGAGATGAACAGAATACATTGCTCATAGAAGGATATTTTACAGTGAAAGTGGGAATATTACTCCACGAAGGGAATTCTACTGAGAGAGGGAAGCATTACTCCCAGAAAAACATTACTTCTTTGGAAACATTAGTCTTTAGCATTAGTCTTTGAATGTTAACATGATTGACCGCCTTCTAGTATCTATTTGGGAATAAAAATTAAAATAGAGTTTTGATTTTTTAAAGAATCAGATTGAATAATAGGGTTGGGATAAACTGTTAGATATTATGGCATGACGTGACCAGCTGGTTGATCGGATCGCACCTCTCTGACCTCCCGTCTAGCCTAAGTAAGGGTCAAAGTGAACGAATGCCTAGCCATCAGGATCTCGTCTTATGGCATTACAGATCGCATTACAGATTGCAGTTAGCAAGTTCATGGCACACCCAACAGGGCAAAGAAATACAGTGGAATTACAGGTCGGCTGAGAAAGAATAATCAATTTGTGTGTAAGAAGTGTAAAACAATGGAGATGGATGAAAATTCAGATGTGAATGAATTTTGATCTAGATGATGGAGCTATTGAGGTTGTGAAGAAGTTATGACCATCACACTACAGCTAAGTCACTCTTCCAATGTTTGGGTCCGCAGTCTTACCCATTGAACTAATCTACTTGTTACATTCACACAGTCCGCCAGTAGTATCAGTTCTGTTGTCATAAGACTGTCCTCCCAGGAATTACCTGGGTGTGGGGGAATCCTCCCAGAACTACCCCCCCCCCAAAAAAAAAACTCGATTTAATTGGAATATCTTTTAATGAGGGGGGGGGAGGAGTGCACTATCGGTTCTGTTCTCATAAGACCGTCCTCACAGGAATTACCTCCTCCTTTTTGGGTTGAGAGAAGTAGTGTTTGTTCATCATGATATTATCCTCTATATAAGGGGGGTCAATGTAGTATATGTTCGTTCAGCATGACACTAGCTAAGGAAGAACGATAACTCAAGTTTATAATAAACATGTCTTTTTTAACTAGGAAATTATGAAAGAAGTTATCGTTCTTCCTTAGCTAGCATATTTATCTTTGTTTATAAAGATGGCGACTATATTTTTCCGGACAATTTTAATTTAGGCATTTCACGTGGACAATGAAACTTGCCATTGTTTTTAATGTTATCTAAATGAATAAATGCAACAGTTTTTTCCACCTATTTTAACATCAAAACGGTTTATGCTTATTTACTTCTGTGGTATATTTTCATTTATCCTGCTTGGTGTCACTCTTCAAGTCAGGTTTACCTGGTTAGAAGGTTGGTTTGGTTGCCAATCACCAACCATACTACGAGGCACATAATACTGGGTTACATGGTATCAGTAGAACTCGTTCAAGTAATCTGACATGGAATAATGAATAATTCTTGTCCTTATAACAAGTTTAGTCAGTTAGGATTTACTCAGAAAGATAGGTAATTGTGGGAGGGTTTTTGTTTAAGGTTGGGAGAGGGGGTAGTATTAGCCGGGTAGAATGTGGGTTTGTGGTGAGAGTAAACCTAATCTTGACACATATGTATCAACACGGAGAGAAATCTGGTTTCGCCAGCCTTCCCCTTCCGATTTATACAGAAGCAAAAAAAAAGAACTAAGAAAACAGAAAAAAAGAAAATTGAAAAAAAAAATTAAAAAGGAAAGAAAGAAATTGTGAAAATCTAAAAATACAAAAAAAAAAAAAAGTTAAGTTCTAAGAATCTTCCACACCTGACGACACTGATAGAAGTAAACAATAATATTTTGGCTATCTCGCAATATAGTTAACAAAAAAATAAGGGGTAGAAAAAAAAAATTTTAACAACAAATAACTTTTACGAAGAAAATTTAATACATTCTATCGATCTGCATAGCTTTTAAGTTTTGGAAATTTTTTTAAGCGTTAGTTTTTTCAGATTTTTTACCGTCACTTTTACTTAGGTAAGTCAGCGTGGTTTCTGTCATGTCCACCATTTTTTGCCAACTCGACAATCAGCTAAGTCTTATCCATTCACTGTGGAGGTCCTCAGATGCCGGAGAGGCTTCTCCCCCAATAGCTTCTTTTCTCATGCTGCCGGCCTCTGGAACTCCCTCCCTCCTCCCCGTTTCCCCGAATGTACCGACATGCAGAAATTTGAAACTAATGTGAACAAACATCTAACTGCACAGCTCCCAATTTAGGATGACCCCCAAAACTTTCACCCTAATTCTTTCGTCTACAGTGGCAGCCTGCCTTGTTTGGGGTGAATTATGATAAAATAAAATAAAATTTCAACTAATATAAAACTATAACTAATTTTATTAAGGCAATGTTGTTTTAATCTCTATACAATTATTGATGCAAATAACTTTCAAAACTTTCAATTTTACACTTATAGGATGTCCTGTGAAACTGCAGTAAAGTGTTAAGATAAACCAAATGTATTACTGACTGACTGTACTTACCCCGTGTTGCCCGGGAGTCTTTGTACTTTGATTTGTTTCTTTCTTTTTTCTTTTAACTATGCCTTTTTTTGAATGGCAATTTGAAAGTTAAATTTAATTATTACGGTATCATTTGGTCATTAAACTATTATTTGAACCAAATTGTTAAAAACTTAATTCAGTTAACGTAGTGTTGTTTTAATTATTAATCATAAAATGAATTGATGTAAAAAAAAAACGTCCACAACTTTAAATCTTTTAATCCATGAAGATTTGCTAACAATTTTAAAACCAGTTTAAATGACTTTCAATTTGACAAGTTAAATGCTTGCAAATTCTTTTCAAATTTCGAAGGGTCACAAAGTAATTAATTCCGTTTTTTACTATTAACAAAAGATTAAAATAGGTGATGCGTTTACGATATTGTGACACTTTGAAATCCGATAGTAGTTTTAAAGCTTTTAAACTGGCCCAAAGAAATTCATTTTTGGTTAAATTAACATTAACGGCAAAAATCAAATATATGGTTCCTTTGCTCCAAGTAAACATATAAACTTTACAATAATCCTTCCCACAATGCATCTCACCTTTGTAGAGTAGTATGTAGAATGTATTATACGGAGGGATGTCCTTTGACCAACACTTGTAACCATCCAACAATATTGGACTAACTCGTCCATGTGCTGCAAACGTGTGCAATGCCACATGTTTAGTGGCGTACATAGAGGCATGCTGTAGACGATGACAGGCCGGTGATAGGAAATGGGCTGGTTCTTTGAAATGATAATGTCTTCTTAGATACCAGGCTCAATGCTGTGATTGTGAGCCACTTAAGATTTTGCAAAAGTCAAGTCCACTGCAGATAAGAGTCCCCCTGGTCAGTAGGTTTTTATGTCCAGTGATAAAACAGCCGGTAATTTTCAAGTAGACTGACTTGTGGTCTACCCTAAAAGAGACCAATATCAAATATATATTTCAGCAAGACGGGCAGAGGGGGTCAGTTCGGTTCCTATGAATCTCAGATACAGATGGTCCTTTGGACCTTAAGCTGATGGATTGTTTACGTATGGTTGGAAGATGTGTTTGTCCCAAGGTGATCCATAATACAGGCCTAGCAAACATGCGACTGGGGGGCGGACATGTGAAGATCAAAATTACTACTAAATAACAATAACTGAGAACATTTTTAGTAAGAAATTTCTTAGTAATGTCCAATAATTAGCAACTATACATATTATTAGGAAGTAACTTACAATAATGCATAATTTTCCAAGCAGTTATCAGATATGTTTTACATTTCCCCCTTTTTTTACATATATTTTATTGGTTTTATGATCTTGTAAATGTAAGTTGATTTTATTGTTAAGTATGTGTATAATATGTATTATCGTATCATGAAGAAATAAGCATTTTCTTCATCTTCTGTAAAAATCAAATTGTATATGTAACAAACATAACAAATTGTATAAATTATCAAAATTGTTTCTCCGAACAATATTTTGTTCATAAAGTATTTGATTTTGTAAAGTGTTGAAATTGCTTTCTGATTGTATTCAAGTAGTCAATATAAACAAATTGACTCATGATTATTGAAATATCAAAAATGTGTCTAATTCATGATGAATAAAGTGATTTTTTGTGAATTTAGTTCTTTTATATTTTTCTACTTTTACATTTGATTTGATGAAAATAAATCAATAATTGTAAGCTGCTTCTTAATAATATGTATAGTTGCTAATTACTGGACATTACTAAGAAATTTCTTACTAAAACTTTTCTCTGTAATTATTATTTAGTAGCAATTTTGGTCTTCACATGTCCGCCCTCAGTCGTGGACCCCAGTCGCATGTTTGCCAGGCCTGTATTATGAATCGCCTTGGTTTGTCCTTATTTGCAAGTCTGTTGTTCAGTAGAGGAACCAAGTATCATTGTAACGTCTCAATATAAAACAACATTACTTGTTTTAAACTTGAATTGTGATTTTGTTTGGAAGGAAAATCTTTTTGTTACAGCAGTGACCGGGACCACATGATTGACACTAAGGCAAGCGTCGAAATCAAGCAACGAATTCGGACGAAGACAACAAGTGTCATTTTAAGAAGGCAATACTTATAACAAGCCTGGCAGTCATGTAACTAGAATTTATGAGTTTGTAAACATGTACGATGCTGCATGTTTAGTGGCGGCGGGGGGGGGGGGGTAAGTGCATGCTGTAGCAGGTCTGCAATGGGAAAATACTTAGCTAAGAGAAGAGAGCACCCATGAAATTTGTTAGCCTCTTTGTAAAATAATGGCTTCTTGGAAACAAAGGTTCATGCTGAGAAAGCAGACCCCTTGAAATTCTACAGAATTAATGTCCACTCCAGATAAACATCCTGGTAATTCGGTTTTTATGTCCATAGATTAAACAGCTGATAATTCTTGAGTGGTTTTGCTATGTGACCTACCCCGAATGACAGGATATCTTTACATATTCCAGCAAAACGGGCATAGGAGTTGGTTTGGTCTCGGTTGGTTTGAGAGGCTGTTTGTATTCAGTTGGAAGAGATGTTTGTCCTTATCTTTTGTTCAGTAGAGAAACCAAGTATCATTGTAACGTCTCAATATAAAACAACATTACTTGTTTTAAACTTGAATTGTGATTTTATTTGGAAGGAAAATCTTTTTGCTACAGCGGCGACTGAGATTACATGATTGACCACGTTCAGTGTCGAAATCAAGCATTGAATTCTGATGAAGACAACAAGCAGACGATCATGGCCTGTGCAGTAAATGCACACAAATTCAGCTTCACAGAACGACACTTTACATCAACAAAGCCTATGGAGAAAGCATTACACTGCTTGGAAGGAGTAACTATAAGAGAGATAAGAATCCTCATACTCAGATAAATAAATGAAAATAAGTATTTTTGTTGTGGAAAGTGGAGAGTATTAAAAAAAACAAAGACGTAAGTAAGACATCTGGTAAGATTCACATATGTATTTTCTTCATTTGGGTTTACTTTCTCATTTGTGAGGTCGGAAAAATTAAGAAAACAGTAGACGATTCATTGTCCGCCATTTTGGCAAGGAAACGACAATTAAACGGTATTACTTAGGAAATATCATTTATCGATGTATTGTCTTGAATGTACAAAAGAAAAACAAATCGATTAGAGTTATCTCCCTTGATTCAGTTCGCTTGAATTTCAAATTGAAATGGAAGTTGTGATTTTTTAAGAAAAAAAATTCTTATCATTTTTATTAATTTTAAAATATTTTTTAAATACATTTTTGAACAATTTATAATTCTTTTTTTTTTTTAGCAATAGTTCACCCCAAACAAGACAGGCCGCCACTGTAGACGTAAGGGGCTACTGAGAAAAAAAAGGGTGACGTTTTTTTGGTTTTTTTTTGGGGGGGGGGGGTCAACCTAATTTAGGAGCTGCGCAGCAAGATGTCTGTTTACATTAGTTTTAAATTTCTGCATGTCAGTAACGCCAGGAAAGCAGGGAGCAGGGAGGGAGTTCCAGCAGCTAGCAGCACGAGGAAAGAAGCTTTTGGAGTGGAAAGCTCTTCGGCATCTGGGGACCTCCATAGTGAATGGATGGGATTTGGCAGATTGTCGGGTTGGTCTAGTGAATTTACGTCGTGGGGGTACCAGAGCAGCAAGCTCATCAGAGCACAATCCATTGAAGTACTTGTAAAACAGGCACAAGGAAGCAACAATGTGATGGAACAGAGGCTGGAGCTTGATGGATAGTGGAGGACTTATCAAGTTGGATTTTCATTTATTTATCTTTCAACATAGTCAAATACATCCTAAGATAGAGCACTGCTACCACATCTGGGGAGGTGCCGCTCAGAGCACCCTTTTCTGCCTTGACAGAGTCCAAAACTGACTTCGAAATCTAGTGAGGATGTCCTCTTCTCTTCCTTACAGTCATTCTCTCACAGAAGAGATGTTGTTAGTCTTTCTTTGCTCTACCGTTATTTTCATGGTAGGTGCTTGACTGAGCTCAAATCTATGGTCCCCCTTGTAAAACATTCACAACTAGAACTCGCCTAGCTACAACCACTGTAAATGATTTCCCTTTCTCCCTCTGCGTGCCCAAGATGAAACGGAACTTCCATGAGCAGAGGTTTTTTCCTAGAACTGCCCGTCTGTGGAACACAGTGCTGCGGGCCTGCTTTCCTGCCGACTACAATATGATGGTCTTCAAGTTCAATGTAAACAAGTTCTTGTTGAACCGTCTCCGTAAATAATCAATTTCTGCCCTGCTACAACCATCGTGCCGGTGAACACGATGTTGTCTCACCATCTACTAGTCGAACTCTTTAACCCCTATCCGCGAGTCAAACTCCTTAACCCTTATCCTCAAGTGGCCTTTGGGCCTTGATAAACAATGACCTTTAATGTTAAAAACAATCGTCTATGTATTTTCCAATAGTTGACTTAATTTGGGCTCCCTCTACTGTAAGAAAAATGTTCACACCTGCCAGTAGCCTATATCTCTACAAAGCCACCATCCGCCCATGCATGGAGTATTGTTGCCACATCTGGGCTGGTGCACCAACCACTAGTCTCTCCCTCGTAGACAAGGTCCAAAAAAGAGCCTCTCATCTAATAGGTTCCACACTATCTACCAAGCTCCAGCCCCTGTCGAATCGCTACAATGTTGCATCACTGCTTGTTTTACAAGTACTTCAATGGAATGTGCTCCAACGGACTTGCTGCACTGGTGTCCCCTCGACGTAAATACACCTGACCAATCCGACAGACAGTAAAATTCCACTGCTCTAATAGCTTCTTACCTCATACTGGTAGCCTTTGGAATTTCTTCCCTGTTCCCTGTTTCCCTAACTGTACCAACATGCAAAAATTTTAATGTAATGTGAACAAAATTCCACTGCACAATTCCCGGCTTAGGATGCTATTAATTCACAATTTAGGGACAATTAAGTTAAAAATAAATTTTTAAATGCGTAATAAAGATCTGAAAATCAAACATTTTCAATAGATTGTGAAGGCTTAGCATTTTGGGTTAGGGTTAGCATTTTGGATTTTGGTTAGGGTTAGGCATAATATCTTGGGTGAAAAAAGTCTTTCTCCTGTTTTCCACTCAAGGGACGAAGGGGATTCTTGGTTTTCTGAATTTTCCTGGGCAATGCCGAGTCATGGGTCCTGCTTGTACTTTATATACTTGTTATCTTAAACTGACGGACAAACAGAACGATCTAAAATACGATGCATCCATTCAATCTGCATGCTTAGAGATGGAAAGCATGACAGACCAACGGAAATGCTATTTCCAACTTAAGCATGACAGACCAACGGAAATGCTATTTCTAACTTAAGCATGACAGACAAACGAAAATGCTATTTCAAAATTAAGCACGACAGACCAACGAAAATGTTATTTCCATCTTAAGCGCAACAGACCAACGGAAATGCTATTTCCAACTTAAGCACAACAGACCAACGAAAATGCTATTTCCAACTTAAGCATGACAGACCAACGAAAATGCTATTTCAAACTTAAGCATGACAGACAAATGAAAATGCTATTTCAAACTTAAGCATGACAGACTAACGAAAATGCTATTTCCAACTTAAGCATGACAGATTAACGAAAATGCTATTTCAAAATTAAGCACGACAGACCAACGAAAATGTTATTTCCAACTTAAGCATGACAGATTAACGAAAATGCTATTTCAAACTTAAGCATGACAGATCAACGAAAATGCTATTTCCAACTTAAGCATGAAAGACTAACGAAAATGCTATTTCAAATTTAAGCATGACAGACCAACGAAAATGCTATTTCAAACTTAAGCATGACAGACCAACGAAAATGCTATTTCAAACTTAAGCATGACAGACAGACCAACAAAAATGCTATTTCAAACTTAAGCATGACAGACCAACGAAAATGCTATTTCAAACTTAAGCATGACAGACCAACGAAAATGCTATTTCAAACTTAAGCATGACAGACCAACCAAAATGCTATTTCAAACTTAAGCATGACAGACCAACCAAAATGCTATTTCAAACTTAAGCATGACAGACAGACAAACGAAAAAAAGAAATCAGAAATATTTCGTTAACAAGTTTTCTATCAGCCCAATCCCCAAATTCTAGCGTCTTCATTGACAAATAAAACCCGTTCCAAGAACCCGTTTTAATGTTTAATCATCAACGAAAACATTTGCCCGCTGCCGTTGTTTTAAAGCCGGATCTTCTTGATTACAAATTCAACACAAGAACGCCCGTCGCTAAACTCCGACCAACTGTCCAACTCCGCCCTTTAAGTCATTTTTCCCTCCAACTTGTTATTTGCGGAGTGCCAAGTGCTTTACAACCTGTTATTACAAGTTTGTCTGCGTTTCGGAAGTTTTGAGATGAAGATTGATAATTTGTATAATTCGGACTATTCCGACTATTGTTTTCATCTTGGATGTTATTCTCACAACGTTTCAGCTGATATCACCCCCGACCTTCTTCAGGTACGTCTTGTCGAACACGAGAATCTGTCTGGAATTTAGAATGTAACCCTTTTGAAAGATGCGTTTAGTCAACCAATTTCTATATCAGTCGCATAAATTATTTAAAGCGGTACTGAAGTATCTTATTTACCTTCTCTCCAGGAGGTTAGACAAGGTCAGGTGTGGGTTTTGATGAAAGTATTTCTGTGGAACGAACTGGATTCGAACCCGGCACACCTCAGTCTGTGTCGTTAACCACCATACCACCCCCTTCATCACCAACAACAACAGTTGCGATGTTCGCTGTTAATATCAACAGCAGTAGCAGGTCTCTCTTTCCTATCTTTGCTGACAACACGAGACGTTCGCTCTTCTCACTAGCAGTAACAGTAGTTCATCTTTCCGCTTACGTCAGCAACGCAATCAGGGGATAAATGACACCCGTTCAACACACACGCGAACGATGTGGCGTCCAAAACAAAACTGATTCCTCCAGCAAAAAATCTCCTTTTATCCAACCATCTCGGACTGCCAACAGCACGTATTTTACATAATTATGACCCTCGCTTCGTAATCAAACGGTTCTAGGTTTGCGCTCACGTGCGGCAACTGCTTCTCTACAGCGTCTGCATGCTAGTCGTGGCCGCTTTCCGCACCGTCACCACACCTTTATTTAATCCACGGGGGTAGCTTGCTCTTGTTCCGTCAGGCTTGACCAGGTAGAAGTTTCAAGTAATTTGTAATTGTATTCTTAGTATCGCCCATAGTGGGGATTGAACCTTCAACCTCCAGAAAACCGTCACTTGGAATTGATTATTACTTAGCATTCATTGCGCCACAGGTCCTTGTGGAGGTTACATCAGCGAAAACGTTGTGAGAATAACATCCAAGATAGGAACAGTAGTCTAAATAATCCGAATAATGCAAGTTTAACTGACATTTTTCTGGAACAAGTAAAGGACCCCAACTTTACCCTTGGGAGCAATACGATTAAAATTGAATTTCGATGGAAGGGGGGGTAGTAAAATCATTCTAGTTTTTATTTTTATTTGAAATTCCAGCAGTCAAAAATGAAAGACCAAAAGAAAATGCTTAATTTGTGGAAAACTAATCATATATGTAATAAATATAGTCGTAATGCAAATATAGAACAGAATAAGCGGTTGTAGACACAATTTTTAATGTACCATTTTAGCCTTTTAATGAAAGTTAACAGTGAATATCAAAAGTATTAAGGGAGCCAGCTAGAATATGTAATCGATGAAAGCCATTGTAATTTCTTTTTTTGATGTAAACAATAAGGATAGCAAATTTATGTAAAAGATTAGCTAGTCAGAATCACATATCTATTTGATATGTGCATTACTATTTAGCAGAAAATAAGAGAGAGAGATAGAATTAAAAAAGGGAGAGACAGAATGATAGACTAAAAAAGAGAGAGACAGAATGATAGACTAAAAAAGAGAGAAACAGAATGATAGACTAAAAAAGAGAGAGACAGAATGATACAATAAAAAAGAGAGAGACAGAATGATACAATAAAAAAGAGAGAGACAGAATGATACAATAAAAAAGAGAGAGACAGAATGATACAATAAAAAAGAGAGAGACAGAATGATACAATAAAAAAGAGAGAGACAGAATGATACAATAAAAAAGAGAGAGACAGAATGATACAATAAAAAAGAGAGAGACAGAATGATAGACTAAAAAAGAGAGAGACAGAATGATAGACTAAAAAAGAGAGAGACAGAATGATAGACTAAAAAAGAGAGAGACAGAATGATAGACTAAAAAAGAGAGAGACAGAATGATACAATAAAAAAGAGAGAGACAGAATGATACAATAAAAAAGAGAGAGACAGAATGATACAATAAAAAAGAGAGAGACAGAATGATACAATAAAAAAGAGAGAGACAGAATGATACAATAAAAAAGAGAGAGACAGAATGATAGACTAAAAAAGAGAGAGACAGAATGATACAATAAAAAACAGAGAGACAGAATGATACAATAAAAAAGAGAGAGACAGAATGATACAATAAAAAAGAGAGAGACAGAATGATACAATAAAAAAGAGAGAAACAGAATGATAGACTAAAAAAGAGAGAGACAGAATGATAGACTAAAAAAGAGAGAGACAGAATGATACAATAAAAAAGAGAGAGACAGAATGATACAATAAAAAAGAGAGAGACAGAATGATACAATAAAAAAGAGAGAGACAGAATGATACAATAAAAAAGAGAGAGACAGAATGATACAATAAAAAAGAGAGAGACAGAATGATACAATAAAAAAGAGAGAGACAGAATGATAGACTAAAAAAGAGAGAGACAGAATGATAGACTAAAAAAGAGAGAGACAGAATGATAGACTAAAAAAGAGAGAGACAGAATGATACAATAAAAAAGAGAGAGACAGAATGATACAATAAAAAAGAGAGAGACAGAATGATACAATAAAAAAGAGAGAGACAGAATGATACAATAAAAAAGAGAGAGACAGAATGATAGACTAAAAAAGAGAGAGACAGAATGATAGAAAAAAGAGAGATAGAATGACACAATAAAAAAGCCGCGCATGCGTGGTCCCCCTCTGTATGTGACTCGATGTGGCGAGTGTAAAATGCAATAAATTTGGGCAATTTGGGGCATTTTTGACCCCCTCTTTTACCCCCTGGGGGCGAGAACCAGAATTTTTCTGAGGTCAACGGCGCCTTATTTTATATCCAGAACAATTGCCTCTACATTTTGGCCAAGTTTCAGAAAAGTTGAATGGATGGATCAAACGTTATGGGAGAAAAGGGTCAGTTTTTGCCATTTTAGGGGGCTTTTGAACCCCTGCCGACGCGAACCAGATTTTTTCCAAGGTCAGCGATACTTATTTTCTATTAGGAACAATTGCCTCCACATTTTGGTCAAGTTTCAGAGAAATTGAATGGATGGATGAAAAGTTATGGGGCAAAAAATGTCATTTTTTGCCATTTCGGGGCCTTTTGACCCTTGGGGGGCTAACCAGATTTTTTTTCAAAAATCGGAGAATGTCACTTTATAACCTGACCAAAGTTACAACTTCATGCAAAATTTCAGAGAAATTCAATGGATGGTTGCGGAGAAAAATCCGGACGAACAGACACACAGACGGACGGAAATGCCTCAAAAACTAGGTCTCCCGATTTTATAAATCGGGGGACCAAAAAGAGATAGATAGAATGATAGAATAAGAAAAGAGATAGATAGAATGATAGAATAAGAAAAGAGATAGATAGAATGATAGAATAAGAAAAGAGATAGATAGAATGATAGAATAAGAAAAGAGATAGATAGAATGATAGAATAAGAAAAGAGATAGATAGAATGATAGAATAAGAAAAGAGATAGATAGAATGATAGAATAAGAAAAGAGATAGATAGAATGATAGAATAAGAAAAGAGATAGATAGAATGATAGAATAAGAAAAGAGATAGATAGAATGATAGAATAAGAAAAGAGAGAGATAGAATGATAGAATAAGAAAAGAGAGAGACAGAATGATAGAATAAGAAAAGAGATAGATAGAATGATAGAATAAGAAAAGAGATAGATAGAATGATAGAATAAGAAAAGAGATAGATAGAATGATAGAATAAGAAAAGAGATAGATAGAATGATAGAATAAGAAAAGAGAGAGATAGAATGATAGAATAAGAAAAGAGAGAGATAGAATGATAGAATAAGAAAAGAGAGAGACAGAATGATAGAATAAGAAAAGAGAGAGACAGAATGATAGAATAAGAAAAGAGAGAGACAGAATGATAGAATAAGAAAAGAGAGAGACAGAATGATAGAATAAGAAAAGAGAGAGATAGAATGATAGAATAAGAAAAGAGAGAGACAGAATGATAGAATAAGAAAAGAGAGAGACAGAATGATAGAATAAGAAAAGAGAGAGACAGAATGATAGAATAAGAAAAGAGATAGATAGAATGATAGAATAAGAAAAGAGAGAGACAGAATGATAGAATAAGAAAAGAGAGAGACAGAATGATAGAATAAGAAAAGAGAGAGACAGAATGATAGAATAAGAAAAGAGAGAGACAGAATGATAGAATAAGAAAAGAGAGAGACAGAATGATAGAATAAGAAAAGAGAGAGACAGAATGATAGAATAAGAAAAGAGATAGATAGAATGATAGAATAAGAAAAGAGAGAGACAGAATGATAGAATAAGAAAAGAGAGAGACAGAATGATAGAATAAGAAAAGAGAGAGACAGAATGATAGAATAAGAAAAGAGATAGATAGAATGATAGAATAAGAAAAGAGAGAGACAGAATGATAGAATAAGAAAAGAGAGAGACAGAATGATAGAATAAGAAAAGAGAGAGACAGAATGATAGAATAAGAAAAGAGAGAGACAGAATGATAGAATAAGAAAAGAGAGAGACAGAATGATAGAATAAGAAAAGAGATAGATAGAATGATAGAATAAGAAAAGAGAGAGACAGAATGATAGAATAAGAAAAGAGAGAGACAGAATGATAGAATAAGAAAAGAGAGAGACAGAATGATAGAATAAGAAAAGAGATAGATAGAATGATAGAATAAGAAAAGAGAGAGATAGAATGATAGAATAAGAAAAGAGAGAGATAGAATGATTGAAAAAAGAGAGATAGAATGATAGAAAAAAAGAGAGACAGAATGATAGAATAAGAAAAGAGAGAGATAGAATGATAGAATGATTGAAAAAAGAGAGATAGAATGATAGAAAAAAAGAGCGATAGAAGGCTATAAAAATGAGTAAAGAAAAAAAACAAAAGAAAAAGAAAAAGAAAAAGAACGAAATGAATAAAGATTAGAAAACAAAAAGGATAAAAAGGTGGAAAAAACTTTGAAACAAAAATACAAAAGCAAAAATATATTTTGGTTTGCACAAGTGACATTTTGCGTCCTACGGGATGGGTCAGAGTCGTCACGTGTAACACAAATAAAGAATGTACCTTGGGAGAATCCCTCCACCCACACACTACCCTGATGATACAAGTTCAATCCACCCAGTACAATGTACTACTTCGTTGTCAGTATTTCAAACTGTCTTTAAAAAGTAACTTGTACAAGCTTGTATGTAGTTTTACTTTCTTTAGAAAAACTATTTTAAAAAATAAAATAAAGATTGATATAGAAAAAAGGAAAAGGAAAGAAAAGGAAAGAAAAAAAGGAAAGAAAAAGAAAAGAAAAAGAAGAAAGAAAAATGGAAAGAAAAATAAAAAATAAAAAAGGAGAGGAAAGAAAATAAAAAATAAAAAAGGAGAGGAAAGAAAATAAAAAATAAAAAAGGATAGGAAAGAAAATAAAAAATAAAAAGGGAGAGGAAAGAAAAATAAAAAATAAAAAAGGAGGAAAGTAAAATTAGAAATAAAAAAAGGAGAGGAAAGAAAATAAAAAATAAAAAAGGACGAAAAGTAAAATTAGAAATAAAAAAAGGAGAGGAAAGAAAATAAAAAATAAAAAAGGACGAAAAGTAAAATTAGAAATAAAAAAAGGAGAGGAAAGAAAATTAGAAATAAAAAAGGAGAGGAAAGAAAATAAAAAATAAAAAAAAGGAGAGGAAAGAAAATTAAAAATAAAAAATAACAGGAAAGAAAATTAGAAATAAAAAGGGAGAGGAAAGAAAATTAGAAATAAAAAAGGAGAGGAAAGAAAATTAGAAATAAAAAAGGAGAGGAAAGAAAATTAGAAATAAAAAAGGAGAGGAAAGAAAATTAAAAAGAAAAAAGGAGAGGAAAGAAAAAGAAAAAGAAAAAAGGAGAGGAAAGAAAATAAAAAATAAAAAAAGGAGAGGAAAGAAAATTAAAAATTAAAAATAACAGGAAAGAAAATTAGAAATAAAAAGGGAGAGGAAAGAAAATTAGAAATAAAAAAGGAGAGGAAAGAAAATTAGAAATAAAAAAGGAGAGGAAAGAAAATTAAAAATAAAAAAGGAGAGGAAAGAAAAAGAAAATAAAAAAGGAGAGGAAAGAAAATGGACGAAAGAAAAAGTAAAAGAAAAAAGTAAAATAAAAAAAAATGCCTGAATCATCTATCAACAAGTCACATCTTTAGAAAGCGTCATATCTTCCTTGTCTGTATACTTATAAAAAATAGTTTCTATTTGATTTTTCTTATATATGTAAGATGAGATGGGTTTTTTTTGTTGTTGTTTTGTTGCTGTTGAATAAGAGGGGTGGGGGAGTGCTATCTATTGACAATTGAATTCTTTTTATTTTCGTTATTTTCTTAACATTTTATGGCGTTTGCCATTTTTGTATCAGATTACTTTTCATTTTTTTAGTCTCTTTTATCTATTTGTCTATCTTTCTATTTTTCCTTATTTGTCTCATGGTATCTTCCCTACATGTTCTTATTCTATTTCGATTTTTTATCATTTGTTCTGGCTCTTATGGAATACTGTGCCAGCAGTAGTAGCGACAGCATCAAAACAATTTCCATAAATACTCAATTATGATTGGTTAATTTTTACAAAAATACTCAACTTCGATTGGTTACCGAAATCAGACTTCAATCAATCAGAAAGAGTTGCTCTGGGAGCCGAGTACATGTTTTGTACTAGCTATTTAAGCAACAATCCAAAAGCAGTCAGCAGTGACAGACCCAAGCTGACCCACAAACCCTTGTCAGTCACAATGCGGTGTTATCAGCTACTAATAAACTCTTATGGTTTATTCTCTGGTGGGTTTTCCAATAAATCTTCCACATCCTCGGCAATTTATGTGGGTATCGCTTCAACAACGTAGCCAAACATACATTTTTGTGCAGTTATATTTATTGTGTTGATGACGATTTAATTGTTTTGTTTTATGGACATATTTAATTTTAAATTAAAATGCTCAGTGAAAAAGCAAGTTTGTACGATTCAATTTTTGACGGATTCAAATTTTTTATTGAAACACTTATTTTTAAGCAGACATTCTTTTTATATTTATTTGTTTATATTTTAAGCAGACGTTTTTTTATTCAATTTAAAATGGTTGCCCTTCAGATCATCATTCGATTGGTTAATTTGAGTCATGTGACAGTTTGAGAATGTAAGCAGACTTCACAGCTGACATCTAAAATATTTTTCCTTCAGATACAAAATTGGGGTTGATTTGTCAACATTGATTTCTTTCTTTAGAAAAATTGTGTCTACATTAAATTTATTTATTCTTTTTCATATATGCTTGATATTATGATGTTGAGAATAATTTTAGATACAGCATTATAGATTTGAGATGTTGGTGCTTCTATAATAAAAAGCTGAAAAAAAGTGTTTCTTGTCTTTTAGTGTTGGAGAGGTAAATAAGGGGCAGGTAACTCTTACAACGAATTTTAAACACGATTTTCTCTGAAATTCAAGTTCGAAGATATACTGTATTTTACATCAGACAGTGCTAAACAAATTGATTTTTTTGCAAGCACACAGATTAATTGCTGGTGCAGAAACCTGCAACTGCGGCCATGAGATGCGACTTGTGCCATCAGTAATCAAAACTGATGGCTTCAATTGGCGTTGCACATGTGGCTACTGTGCAAGGAGAACGTCGATTAGACATAAAAGGGTTAGGGTTAGAAAAATATTGTTCGAAAGCTAGAGCTGTTGTGAAGAGTTACCTGCCTCTTATTTACCTCTCCAACACTAAAAGACAAGAAAAAAATTTTTTCGGCTTTTTATTATAGAAGCACCGAGATGTTTTATCGCTGAATTATTTATGATGTCAATTTGGACTGTAGACATACTTCTGTGGATTTGATGACAATTTAATTTATTTTCTTGGAAAATTACCAATAATGTAAAAAAGGATATGACTGTACAGTTACTGGTTACCGTTATATTTGGAAATCCTCACTAAGAAAATTATGACGAAATGTGATTGTATCTATGTTAGCTTATGTTTGGAAAATTGAAACCAAATATTAAACATTATTTCGGGAAGAATCGTGATTATTTTCTATTTAGTCAAAACAACTAATTATTTAAAAAGTATATTGAATTTAATGTTTGTTTATCCAAAAGTAAATAAACAAAAAGGTTGTCATCAAATAATTTAAATTTTTGCAGCCATGAAGTTTACATTGTTATATTCAAAGGAAAAGGAGGAATAATTTATATTTAAAATATTAATTAAGTCAATTAATTAATAATTAATAATTATTTCCTTTTCAGAATTACCAAGTAATATTTTTAAAATTATTAAAAATTAAATGCTGTCATCTGCTAATATCATTATTAGCAGATGATAAAATTTCATTGAAAGGAAGAAAAAAAAGTTCTTGTAAACACCAATACTCTGAGTTTTGAGCAAAATGTTTGGTTTCTGCATTTCTTCATTTTTTTAAGTAATAAAATTTCAAGATATTACTTCGTAACCCTGAAAAATAAATAATTATTAATCTTCTCACTTAATATTTTCAATATAAATTATTCCTCCCTTTCCTTTGAATATTACAATGTAAATTTCTGGGCTGCAAAACTTTAAATTAAATATATATATATATATATATATATATATATATATATATATATATATATATTACACTGACGAAGGCCGAAGGATCGTGGCCGAAAATTTTGTTCTCCTTTAAATAAAACTTTTTTTTTTATGTAAGGGACAATTGATATTCCTACACGTCAAAATATAGAAAATAAATAAAAGATATATTCAAATATGTATTTTTCACATTAATTTTTTATACATTATATATACAGGGTGGGCCAAAATAAGGGTCCTATCTTTAAATTTGAATAACTTGAATTTGAATAACTTCCACAAAATAAAAGTTAAACTCACCAAACTTTATGTGTGTGTAGACTGACCCTTCCGAGATTTTTTGAAATAAACAAAACAAATTTTAGCCGAAAAACACTTAAAACTTACAAAAACTAAAGTATTGTTTTTTACACTGTTTTGAGTTTTTAAGCAAAAATAATGTTTTCTAAATGAGGGTACGTTCCTTAGGGCTAATACGGCTCATGCTTGCTTCGGAAGGGGTCCTTTACTTATTCTAAAAAAAAAAAATAAATAAATAAATAAATAAAAAAGTTATGAATTTTTAAAAATAGGACCCTTATTTTTGCCCACCCTATATATATATAAATATTTCTTGAACGAACTTTAAAAAATTGGATCTTTAATAAAAAATATACTACATTTTATACAAGAACTTTGTTTTCTTGCGTTCAATGAAAGTTTGTCATCTACCAATAATGATTCGTTGAATGAACTTGTAAAAAAATACAAAAGTATGAAAACCGACAACGGCTATATAATAAGATCAGCTAATATTTTGGGTTTTGGGTATTTTTAATTTTTATAGTATACAATATACATTGGTGTTACATAATAGCCGATGGGTCTTCTCCCAACCCATCCCCCATAGGGGGAGGAAACAGCCGCCCCAAACACGTCCGCTCTCCTTCACAGTTCAAAAAAGTATTCCCGAAGTCATAGAAACGTTCATAATAAAATGAACGATATATCATAAAACGAAATGCCGTGAAAACAGAATGTGTGAAAAAGACAAACGGAAAAAACAAATTTAGATACAGGAAATAAATTATCAAGAAACGAAAGATTTTACCGGTTTCGTTCAGATCAACGAAAGTCTTCAGAAAAAATGAAGATTTTAAATTTATTAGATAAAAACATAAGAAAAAGAAAAAGAAGAATGCACAATGGGATGTTATTGGCACGTGTTTAACTATCCGCAAAAAAATATAAAGAATAATAAAATGTCTGTAGAGCGACGTTAAAATGAGAAAATGGGGGAGAAAGAAGAAAAAAAAAGAAAAAGAAAAGAAATGGAAATATTGATGAAATGTAGTAAAAAAGAAAAGTTACTTTAACCAGGATCGCAGTTATTAAAGCAGTGGCGTGAAATATTGCATTGTTTCGGTGCGGTTTTTGCCAGATGTTTGCTTAAAGAATAAGATCCGAGTCTGAGGTTTATGTTAGATGGTGATGATAAGAGAAGTATTACAGCGCTTTTGATGCACTTGCGACGTGGGAGAGAGTATTCGGTCTTGAAGAGGGTGCAGTTTGTAAAGTCAAAATTGTGGCTAAATATGTTTCTGTGTATGACTAGTGCGTTAGTGGGATTGTTGTGTTTGAGGTTCTGTTTGTGTTCGTAAATACGGGATTATATATTTCTGGCCGTTTCAACAAATAACTATCTTATTAGGCTGAAATTTTGTATAGTGGTTACTGTTATAAAACTGTTGTTTCCGGGTCCATACATTTAATATAGAAAGGTTGGAAGTTCAAATTCTGTCAAAATTTCGACCGTGAACAAACTTTTCAATATCAGCGTCTATGTCTACGATAAAAGAACGGAAGTTATTGCCAAAAGTGTGACCGACACATTTTCCATGACTTTTATTTTTACTTTTACCTAGATATCCCAAAATTTAACCAGTTCTAAGTTAGACTGTAACCGATAGTTTAACCAAGTTTGGTGATGATTGGTCAAGCGATGTAGACGTTAGGCTGTACACAAACGAACACACTTGACTGAAACCGTAACCTACTTGAGGAAGGTAACAAGACAAAGATTTTACCAGCTTATTTGCTACATGTCACTTGGGACTTCCTGTACATGGCGTCATTTCCTGAACATGTCAGCTTAAATTCTAATCTTAGATTCCCAGTGGAATTTTACACTTTCAATTATGTAGAAAATTTGTTTTTAATAAAATATTATTTTAAAATCGTAATATTTTTTGTACCAAAGTACGAAGTATAATTTAAAAATTTTTTTGATGTTTACTCCAGAAGTAACAATGTCTAAAGGAAATCAGAGGTTACTCTCTTGTTTCTAAAGATGGTTGCCCACCAAAAAGAAAATCTGAGCCGGATAAAGTACTTTTTTGAAGGAAATAAAAGGAATGACAATTTTCCGTCCTTTACATACTGCAACGATCAGCAAGATGAATTGCCAAATCAGAATAAAATAGATTTTTTTAGGTTTTAAGCTATCGATGACAAAAGTCGAGAATCCGACAAGATAATTTTATATATTTGACATCAAAACATCAGTTTATTAAAAAAAATCTTTAAATTTTAGGTGTAAAAAAAATCTTTAAATTTTAAGTGTAAAACAAAATCTTTAAATTTTAAGTGTAAAACAAAATATTTCAATTTTAAGTGTAAAAAAAAATATTTCAATTTTAAGTGTAAAAAAAAATATTTCAATTTTAAGTGTAAAAAAAAATATTTCAATTTTAAGTGTAAAAAAAAAATAATTAAATTTTAAGTGTAAAAAAAAAATCTTTAAATTTTAAGTGTAAAAAAAAATATTTCAATTTTAAGTGTAAAAAAAAATATTTAAATTTTAAGTGTAAAAAAAATATTTAAATTTTAAGTGTAAAAAAAAATATTTCAATTTTAAGTGTAAAAAAAATATTTCAATTTTAAGTGTAAAAAAAAATATTTAAATTTTAAATGTAAAAAAAAAATATTTAAATTTTAAATGTAAAAAAAAATATTTAAATTTCCCGCCTTAATGCTGAATAATCAGTAGTTGTGTATTTCCTTGCTTTTTAGACACCAGACAATTTTCTAAATAAAACTAATAAAACATATACGTATTTAAAATTATTTATATCTTTTGAATTTTTTTGCTCATTTTTTTCATTGCAATGCTCAGTTATGCTGTGACTGAAGTTGCTCCGACAGATATCAGCTCTGCATTGCAACCACTCGCGATGGTATGGACATGTTGAATGAAGCCTTGGTTGGATAAACACATCCCAGTTGGTAAGGTAACCAAGGAAAAGGCAGGCCGAGAAAGACTTGAACTGACTCGGTCAAAAAATGGCCTCAAAACCAACATAAATGATAGCGTTTCATGGAGAAAGTTACTTTGTACCGCCATCGTCAACGTGCAACTCACATCTGATGTGAAAAAGACACAATAAACAAAGACTCATCATCACATTCGGTTTAATATCTGTTTTACATGATGGCATATTGTTATAGTACCTTCTCTATAACGCACTTTGGACTTTTCCATTCACCATAAATACTGGAAGCAACTGTATAATTGCTAAGGCTAGTAGTCGTAGCCTCACTATAAGTATAAGCACGGTAGACGGTAGTCATACGAGGAAAAACTCAACGCTTCTTTTAACATTAAACAAATCTTTATTGGGTATCCTATACCGTTGGGGTATAGCTTAGCAAAAGGTAGGACTGGTGTCCGGTGGAAGGAAACAAAGTTCTTTTACTACCCGGGGAGCGGTGCTCGGAAATCCAGTGGATGAGTGGGCAGGAGAGAGGTGAAGAAGAGTTCCTTCTAGGTTGACGGCCAGGGTCTCTCTGACGATCCGTTCCACTGTTCAACAGGGGTGCAAATAGTCTGCAAGGGACTAGCTGAAATCAATACGCCCTGTGAGCCGATTGGTTAGTTTAAGACCAACTTGCCCACAGTGGACGTATAAGAAATAGGTCCTATTTCAGACTGCTACATCTGCTCCTCAGTGAGAAAGAGAGTGTTATTATATTGTTTTTTCATTGCGAGTATTGTTGCCATTTGGATTTTTACCATTGTTGTTGTTGCTGTTTGTTATTGTTGTTGAACTTTTTGCATTGAGTCGGATTTTTTTTTTTCTTTCTTTTGATTTTTTTTTCTGTTATCTGTTTTGAAAACTTGACCTTATTATTTTTCGGTTCTGGCTAGCCACCTGCCCCAAGAACGAACACAATTTAATGGGTCGGTTGAGGCTCCTCCTCCAACTCATACCGACTGGACTAAACCGTGGCCACCGAGAGTTGACAAGGCCAAGCAACTAACTTTTTGCCCCCCTCTGACGTCATTGTGTTTGGTTAACTTAATTTCGCGCTTTTTTAAATTTCATAATTCACAAAGTTAAAATGCCTACTGCATGTGTTTGGATTTCCAAAAGAGAAAGAATTACTGCAAATATGGATACACGTAATAAAGCGAGATATGTTTACACCGACTAAATAAAGTGTAGTAAGTTTGAATTTTTTTTAATTATATAAAAAATCAAAAGTCTGAATTACTTATTCATTATTTGATAAAAAAGTAGTGTTCCATTTTTTTTTAATTAGTTTTTTTCGATGTCTTAAGTGTAGTATAGGTTATCTTTTCTCTGTACTTTTGTAGATTAAATAAATGAAATAATAACGTCATAGTTAATCAATATTTTCACAAAAAATATTAATTAAACAATGCTTTATTCAATGATAATATCGTTAATTCTTCGAGTTATACTGATTTTATTAACAAGAGTGTAGGGGCATTTTTCGTAATATATACAAAATAGTTTTTTGTTTTTTTAAAGTATTTTAAACATATACAGATCTTTATTTTCATTAAAAAAAAATCATGGATTTTTTTTTAATGAAAATATACGTTTAGTAAAGGTGTATTTTGTTTAAAAAAAAATAATACATTTTCACTAAGATTTTTTTTTTAAAGTTTCATTTACGCCATTTCGAACAATGTTATTTAAATAAAGAGTAAATCACATGGAATATATTATGAAATTATATTTTTTGTTGTATGAAAATATTGATTAAACAATGCTTTAATCAATGATAATATCGTTAATTAACAAAATTAATTTTTCTTCGAGTTATAATAATTTTATTAACAAGAGTGTAGGAGAATTTTTCGTAATATATACGAAATAGTTAAAAAAAAAAATTATTTTAAACATATACAGATCTTTATTTTCATTTTAAAAAATCATGGATTTTTTTTATATATATAAAAATATACGCTTAGTAAAGGTGTATTTTGTTTAAAAAAAAAATAATACATTTTCACTAAGATTTAAAAAAAATGGTTTCACTATATCTCCTGTGCTTAAAATTCGTTGATTTCCTGAATTTTGGTGAATTTTTAAGTGAAGGGAGGGTCAAAATGTTTTTACATTTTGGGGATCGGCCTTTGATTTTGCACGTACCTATCTCTTAATAGCAAGATAGGAGTTGGTGATTCCATTATTAAACAAACAGTTAACATTGAACTTTTTTTTGTATAATTTTTAAACAAATTTCAAAGTCTGAATTACTTACGGTTGATTGGGTTAGAAGTTTAAATAATGGTAATTCATAATTCAGTTTTTTGCAGTATTTGATCGTGAATTATTATTTTCTTTAAATTTATATTGAATAAAGATCAGTTTCAGGATAAATCGAATCGTGTTCCTTTCTTTTCTTTTTTTACATGCAATTTTTTAAGTTTTCTAATGCTTTGTTTTAAATATTTACAATATCGTATGGTCAACATGTTTTGATATTTTGGATAAAGGTGTTTTTTGTTTACAGGAAATAATACATTTGCACCAAGCTTTATAATAAAGTAATGGGTTTATTATATTCCGTGATCATTAATTAATAAATATTGAAAATTTCATTAAAATTGGTTGATTTCCTGAATTTTGATGGATTATTTAGTGAATGGAGAAGTCGAAATGCCTTCTTATTGTTATTACGACGGCCATTGTTTTGACACGCAATGCAGTGACGTCATTTTCTAGCAAACAGGCCTGTAGTAACTCTTGGTGGCCACGACTCAACCCCCAAAGATGGTGATAGACATAAAAAGTTTTCTAGATAAAGCAAGGAACTGCCAGCATTTGGTAACGGGAAACTCAAAGAAATCTCTAAACGAACACTACAAATGCAAGTCTAAGAAAGTTATACGAGCAACAAGTGACTTGATAACGAAACTAATATTGACAACAGGGCATTGTCCCCAACGAATAATTAAATGTCGCGGTTATCACACATGGAATACACTGTTTGCTACCCTCGAAGAATGTGTTGCGCTATCACAAACTGAAGTCATCACGAAGGACCACATATTAAGAATGGAGTATTTGGGACAACGAAGGACCACATATTAAGAATGGAGTATTTGGGACAACGAAGGACTTCTGTCTCTGTAATTCATGTCCCTTTTCATGTTGAGGGTGAACATCTGAAATATGGAGACATTACAGCGGTTTCCTGCGACGAACATTTATCAATATGGAACTTTGAAATTTTATTGGACAAAAAAACATTCTTCGAAATTCCCTACTACCTGGAAATTGGAGAAGAAAAAATATCAGTCATCGTCACGTTAGACCTGAGGGGAAGTGGGACACCTCACTTTGCCCTCGACCAGTGAAAAGAACAGCAGGTCCAATGGTGAACCTCAAAAATAAAGTAGGGGCTCACCTGGGTTCTAAGGTCGGGGAACCAATTACATCCAGAGTAGGAATGCTAATTGCAACGACAAGCACGCCAACGAAAGATGAGCCCCTGTTTTCCCTAAGTGGGTTCGACGAAGAAAGGAATAGCAATGAGTGGGTACTGGTTACCGGGAAGAAAACACCGGGAAGGATGATATTGGAAGAAATGAGAGAGGAGGAAGAAAAGATAAGAACCTCTAAGGATCCCAGTAAAGACAAGTACTTCGAAGTATTACAATTAGATAAATTCGAAGTAGTACAATTAGATAAAGACCTGAGAGCCTAAAGAAATTCCAGTGCCCATTCAACTCCAAAAGCATCCACTTCCAAAAAAAAACCCAGTCCAAAGTCTCCCCCGAAATCCAATTCAACCAACCCTCAACCGTCCAAATCAAGACCTGTACCGAAAACCATGCCATCACCTGTTATTGCAACAATAAAAAAAAATGCAAATACAAGCTATTTCCACTAAGACTTACACACAAGAAAAGGAAGACCGACTCTCCAAGGCCATCCCCTTTTGTCTCCCCTCAACAAACACCTAGATGCACTCCTCCTTCCTCCCCTACTAAGTCTCCAGAACTCCCTCCCCTTTCCTGTTTCTCCAAAAATCTCATAACGGTACTCCTCCCAACTCCCCTATGAAAACCAATTTAAATATTCCGGCACCTCCACTTCCTCCATCTATTGAGAAAGATTAAATAGCCAAGCAAAGAAATGTCAATTATTCCTCCTCGGGAAAGACATTTGCAGGTTTGGTAGTTTTGTTTTACGGCATATCAACCCTTTTTGGGTTATTTAATGCCGAATCTGGTCATTATAGTAAAAGTTTTTATGCTTCAAGTTCTTTATATCTTCAAATGTTTAATCATCGTTTTTGGTTTGGTAGTTTTGTTTTACGGCATATCAACCCTTTTTGGGTTATTTAATGCCGAATCTGGTCATTATAGTAAAAGTTTTTATGCTTCAAGTTCTTTATATCTTCAAATGTTTAATCATCGTTTTTGGTTTGGTAGTTTTGTTTTACGGCATATCAACCCTTTTTGGGTTATTTAATGCCGAATCTGGTCATTATAGTAAAAGTTTTTATGCTTCAAGTTCTTTATATCTTCAAATGTTTAATCATCGTTTTTGGTTTGGTAGTTTTGTTTTACGGCATATCAACCCTTTTTGGGTTATTTAATGCCGAATCTGGTCATTATAGTAAAAGTTTTTATGCTTCAAGTTCTTTATATCTTCAAATGTTTAATCATCGTTTTTGGTTTGGTAGTTTTGTTTTACGGCATATCAACCCTTTTTGGGTTATTTAATGCCGAATCTGGTCATTATAGTAAAAGATTTATGCTTCAAGTTCTAAAAATAAAATAAAAAGGGGAGGGAGAAAGGGAGAGGGGCTGTTGTTTTTGTTTTTGGTTTTGTAGAACATAATTAAGTTTTACAAACAAAAAAACAAAAAACGTCAATGTAGGTGAATTTCGTCTCAGGGAGCCACAGGGCAGCCTGATCTGGTATCACCAGACATTTGCAGGATTTCCAACGATACAGTAACTAGAGCAAAGGGCCATAATCATGGTGACTAAGGAAAATGTTAGCTTTCACCGAGATAAATGGAATTCCGGTAGAGGACCCCTATAATTTCCCAAATGCCCCCCCCCCCGCCCCGTCTGTTAACAGTGAATCGTCGCCGGTGAATGTTGGAAGAGGCTAACTTAACTTTTGATTTCTCCACTTGTTGCTATTTTTAAAGAACCTAATTTACGTGTTTTATGCAAATCTTGTGTTGGGAGGGTCCCCGTCAGACTTCACCCCTCCCTGTACAGAGCAGCAAAAATCAACCTTCCCTCTGGATGTCGGTGGTGGTGTATCCCAGGATGGTCTCATCAGCACTCCGATGGGACAATATTCTATGGGATGAGCCATCATTAATGTTCGTTTCTGAAACCTAACCCTAAGTTACCTCAATGGCACCCAATCGAGAGTGTGAATGTTCGGTTATCGCAAAAATTGAGTTTGACAGGATCTTCAGCAACTCAGAGTGGATATATACTGCATTCAGAAGACTCACTTAATTCCAGGTGATTATCTGGGTGCGCTAACTAGGGATTTTCATGTCTATTCAGCGAACTTCAATTCTCACTCAAGAGGTGTTTCCTGTCTGGTAAAGCACACTTTAGATGCGTCGTGTGTCCCTTGCTTCATAGATTCAGAAGGCTTTGTGTTCTGGATGTTACCATAAACGATAAGGAATTTCGATTCATTGCGGTTCATGCGCCCAATAGCCACACTGGGTTCACTCCTTTCTTTAGGGGATTGAGCAGTCCATGAATACCTCTCGGACAGTTATCTTAGCGGGAGACTGGAATGCGGTCCTAGATCTCGATTTAAATCACTTGGGTAAACGTTCTAGGGGTACTACCCAAAATTGGGATGCTAGAGTATTTCGAGAGTTTCTCGATAAATTTGACCTTGTCGATAAATTCCGAAATGAAAAAGCCCCGTGGTGTAGTATGGACTTGGACAGTTAACCACGGCTCCTGTTCGTTACAACTTTCAAGTTATATCGACCGGTTCTTAATTAGGAGTCGACATAGGAGTATTAGAATGTCCAAGTTTTCATAATATAGTTTACTTGGATCACCGACTTATTTGGGTTCGTGTAAACTTAGCTAGACCTAAACCTAGAATGGCTGGTTACTGGAAACTCAACACATCGATGTGAAGAGTTACCACGATCAACTAATACTAACCATATTGCGGGAAACAACGGGTGCTATAATTGGAAATAAGCGGTGGATTAAACTTAAGAAAGTCATTAGGTCCTTTTCTGACGACTTTAGCTGACAACTCAATCTAGAATCTAGGGCAGAAAAAGCGACACTAGAAGCTAGATTAGATCGAGCGGTGGAGGTGGGGGATAGCACTAATGTAATGATAATTAAGGCAAAGCTGGCCTCTTTGGCTACCAAGGAGAATCAGGCTTCAGTAGTTAGGGTTAAGTTAAAAAGAATGCCCCAAGAAGCAACAAATATGGCACTTGAATTGCGTGCAGAGGAGCGTCAACGTGCTATGGATTGACATATCGCACATGTCACATTGCTGGATGGACGATCCATGGCCACAAACGAAGGTATTTTGGAGGCGTTTCGATCTCATTCTCAAGATCTTTTCACCAGGGAGCCCGATCTGTCATTAGCACATTTCTACCCCTATTTAGCCGACTTTTCTCGCTTTGAGGCGACTAGGTTGTGAAGGTTGCATAAAAGAGGAAGAAATCTTGGAAGCCTTGGGTCAGGTCGTCTTGGATAGGTCTCCGGAGATCGATAGTTTGCCCTATGAGGTGTATTTGAGGCTGTCGCATATTTGTACCCTTGCTGACAGTTTTAGTTAACTCTTGGTTTAAGAATGGGTCTATTCCTCAGTACTTAACCAGGGGAATTGTGAAACTTGTACGCAAGAGCAAAGATAGGTAATTTTCGGCCCTTAACAATGTTAAATACAGAGTTAAAGATTTTGGCCAAGATTTTACCTAATCGTCTGCAGGTTGTCCTGCCTGGTCTTATCAGCATTGAACAGATTTGTGCTGTGAAGGGTAGGACTATTCAGGATAACTTGCACGCGTTACACTTGATCATTGAGAAAGTCGACTCAGAAGAAGCCGCACTGATCAATTTAGATCAGTCCAAAGCATTCGATAGGGTGGATCATCGTTAATTGGAGACTGTTTTAGCCCGCATTTTCGTTCTTGGATTCGCTTCTTCTATGCAAACCCTGATGCGCTGGTGAAGGTGAGTGGTTTGAGATCTGAGCCCTTTAGATTTTCCAGAGTTGTCCGCTTTCACCAATGCTCTATGTGCTTGTGTTGGAACCTTTCCTTCACACGCTAAGGGTGAATCTGGTTTTACGTGGGATTACTTTAACAGGTGCTTGCACCACTTTAAAGTATTCTGCCTATGCTGACGATGTAACAGTGCTTGTAACGAGTAGTGCCGAGATTAGTGTCATCGACAGGGAAATGAGAATGTATGAAATGGTAACAGGGGCCAAAATTAATTGCGACAAGTCAGTGGGCTTGCACATTGGTGCCTGGAAGGGTGTATCCCTACAGGGACCCTTCAGATGGACTGACGGGCCTTGTAAGCTACTCGGCATCTGATTTGGTCCGGATCTTCAGCTGGAGAAAAATTGGTTGTAAGTACTGAAAGCGATTCGGGCCGCAGCTGATCAGTGGACCCATAGAAATCCTTCATTAAAGGAAAGAGCGGAATTGTGTGTTTCACACATTTATCCTATAATCCTTTAGCGGCTATCAATGCTTCCATTCTCGTCACGCTGCTTTAATTGCAGCGGGCCCTTTTCAAGTTCTTATGGCTTGGTAGAGCCCCTATGGTTCGTTGCTAGATCTGTTATCTGCATCCTTCTGAAGGCAGCCTGGGTATGCCTAGCATTGAGATTCGTCAACATACGCGACGGCTATCGTACCTGGATCGAATGTGTACACAATTTGAGGGAAACAATGGCTTCTGGAAGGAAGACACTAAGAAAGCCTTTCCGGCTTTGAAATAGGTTCACTTGAACGTGGGGGGGGGGGGGGACACAGGTTGTCCAAAGCGAGTGCTCCTTTTATTGCAAGTGTCGATGTGCCTTGAAGTTCTTTTTACGGGTGAAAGAAAGCCTCTCCGACACCCAGCTGTTGTTCCGAAAGGCATTATATTGGGTTATGGTGAGGAAATCTGTTCAAGATGATAGGATTGAGGGGGCTCGGTTTGACGAGGGGGGAGCTACACTCAATCTGGCCTTGGATGCCTTGGTTAGGAAGTTTCGATTACAACGAGGCATCTCTGTGCTGGCTGATGATAAGAAATGCTCTCTGGGTCGGCAAGAGACTTCATGCAGTGGCTTAACGAATTTGCCTACTTGTGTACGATGCGGTGATGAAGACGAGACTTTAAGTCACGCCTTCTTTTATTGCCGCATCATTGTGCCGCTGATTAAGTTTCTTGCAGGTCTCATGGTTGGCATTCTGAACATAACGTCTTTCGACCTAGAACTGATTAATGTTTGTAGCGATTGGGTTCGACAACTGATAGGGAAAGACGTTTTGTCTTTTAGAGCTTACTAGCGATTGTTAGAGATGTCATATGGTCAACACATTTGAAAGCATTCTACGATGATGAGACCTTCACCTCTCTTGGCCTTATTCGAATTTTCAAACATCGCCTGAAGATTCGCTTTAGGGCTGAAAAGGTGAAACTCCCGCCGGCAGAATTTGTTGAAAGATGGGAAAGAATGGCGCGTGTTTGTCGGGTGACAGGAGCTGGCATTGAGTGGTGTTTTGGACGTGTCTTAGGCGAAGAATTTCGGGTTGCAGAAACGGCCATTAACAATGACTCGTTTATGTCTAGTTTAGGTAGTTATTTCGATTAATAACTTAGCTAGTGTATGAATGATCTCATTGTAGTTATTTCGATTAATAACTTAGCTAGTGTATGAATGATCTCATTGTAGTTATTTCGATTAATAACTTAGCTAGTGTATGAATGATCTCATTGTAGTTATTTCGATTAATAACTTAGCTAGTGTATGAATGATCTCATTGTAGTTATTTCGATTAATAACTTAGCTAGTGTATGAATGATCTCATTGTAGTTATTTCGATTAATAACTTAGCTAGTGTATGAATGATCTCATTGTAGTTATTTCGATTAATAACTTAGCTAGTGTATGAATGATCTCATTGTAGTTATTTCGATTAATAACTTAGCTAGTGTATGAATGATCTCATTGTAGTTATTTCGATTAATAACTTAGCTAGTGTATGAATGATCTCATTGTAGTTATTTCGATTAATAACTTAGCATATGAATGATCTTATTAGGCCCCCCCATTTTGTTTTTGTCCTATCCCCCTCCCTTTTTTCAATTTTGTTTTGATAATACCCCACACTTTCTCCAATATAGGCGACATATAGCTTGATTTGCCGAAGATGCAAGTCACCCATCAACATTTTAGAAGGTGGTGTAGTAAATAAAGCGTTGGGGCCTACACTATCTTTCTTTTTCGACTGGTAAATCTGCCACAGCCTAGAAATGGGGTTGTGGTCTTTTTACTAACACTGTTTTTTTTGCTCATTTTTTTTTTTGTACATAGACCCCCATTGCATATTGATTATATATGGGTTTTAAGTAGGATAGTCATGGTGTATGGTGCATGAATGTAGTATTAATATGTGGTATTTTGGTGAATGAGGGTCAGTAAATGAAACTAGCTAAGTTAGATTAGTTAGCAAATGTAAGAGAAGACCAACCTTTCCTCCCTCTTTTGGCCTTGTGTCGCATTTTATATATATTTTTATATATATAAATAAAAATAAATATATGAACCAACCCCAGTCTATACTGGCAGTCAAGACTGACGTACCATCACTCTTGTTTCTCTGTTGTATTTTATTTTACCCAATATACTTGTTTTATCTAAACCCTGAGTTCGTGTTTACATTTCAGCCCTTTTACAGGGCCACAACTGACGACTAGGTATTCAAACTTACATGGGACCCCCAACAATTCACAAAAACCCTTAAAAAAGAGCCTCACAACAACTCGCGACAAGGTATTCAAACTTACATGAAAACCCACAACAACTTACAAAAAACCTTAAAAAGGACCCAACAACAACTTGCGAAAAGCCTTAAATAGGACCTCACAACAACTGGCTACGAGGTATTCGAACTTACACAGAAAATAACAATATTAAGGATTTTCTTGAGACCCTTAAATAGGACCCTACAAAAACTGGCGACATGGGATTTCAAACTTACACCACCACAACAACTGACGACTAAGTTACAGTAAAGGATTCTTGAAAACCTTAAAACGGGCGACAAAGTATATTAAGTTTTTTTGGAGGAGAACCTTAGAAAAGGACAAACGTGGAGAAATCCACAACAAATTCACCAGACAACGTCCTAGTTCAAAAAACTAGCTTTACTGGTGGGAAAAAAAGAATGAATAAAACAAAACATGTAAAAAAACACCTTATTTTTTTTGCATTAAAGAAAGGTCAGTGATTTTTTTTTATTGCTTGTCAGACACAAAAGTTGACATTTCAGAACGAATAAAGGAAATAAAACTTGATTAAATCCACAAAAACAAACAAACATGGCGGCAGAATTATAAGAAGATATGTTCAAGTAAAAATCCTAAATAAAAACATAAAATTACAATTGGATTCTGGTTTAGACGTGTCGATTATCAACATGCAATCATGAAGAAGATTGGGAAAACCGACTATGCTAAGAACCAATCAAATAGCCATAACAGTGACTGGTGAAAAAATAAAATTCAAGGGTGAAATAATTGCCGACATTACTTTAAATAGAACTACGAAAAATGTAAAAATGTTCATCCTAAGAAACATAATAATTTATTTGGCACAGACCTATTGCAGCTATTAAATTTCTGGGGGTTACCAACCAAAATTCTTAGCCGGAAAAAAAACAAAAAACTGACGATTGAGTCAGAAAAACGAAAAAAGGAATTTGTTTCAACCATTAAAAATCGCATGAAAGTGACACAAAATAAATTGTCGACAAAAATTAAAGCCCATAAGGACACAAAACTCACGCTGAAAATAGCTAATACTAAACTGAAAGAATTAAAGCCAATTGAAGGTTAAAGAGAGTGAATTCATGGTTCCAGAGCTGGCATCACTAAAATTTCAACTCAAAGAATTTTCAGAAGTGCTAAAGACTATGAAAGATAAGATGACTTGTCGTGAAGTTGAATGTCGAAGCAAAGAAGACATTTTCTTTTAAATTTAAAGATTGGCTCCAAAATCAGATGTCTACAATTAAAAAAACTGGAGGATAAAAGATCTGAATTGAATATAGGCCCCAAGTTCTCTTATAAGAGACACCTAAACCAAATTAGGAAACGACTATCGGAAGACACCGACAGCACACCCCAGGAAGAAGTTATGGTTACCAGATACAACACTTCCGAGATACAGCTACCTCAAGCAGCCGCAGAATAGCGTCAATCCAAAAAGGAAACGCTATTATGACTTCTGAGGAAGTACGGCTTGCGAGGGGGGTGCTACGGTACCTTACCTATAACGGACTTTGGACTCTTCCATTCACCATAAATACTAGGAACACCTGCTCCTCAGTGTTGAACCAACCCCAGCCCGATCAGTCTCTCATTAACTTCGGTTGATTGAGAATGTCGGGATGGGGTAATACCAGTTGAGGATTCGTTCTCGACAATCAGTCCAGCAGGAACTGGGCCATTTCGGTGGCCTTTTATTTGCCGGGCTGAGGTATACTGATCTGAGTTTTCCTAGGAGGTGCACCCTCCCAGGCCTTGCCTCCCCTCTTTGGGGAGGAGTAAGTTTATTGCTTGCTGCCTGAGGCGCCCTGACCGGGGAATGCCGATGGGGTTGCCCAGGCTATTTTTGATAGGCCAGAGTGCTCCTTCTTTAGGGGCGCTGGCTTGACTCTTCCCCCACTTTTCGACCTTGTGTCACACATTCCTGCAGTGGGAATGAATTAAATACCCGAACCAACCCCAGTCTATACTGGCAGTCAAGACTGACGTACCACCACTCTAGTTTCTCTGTTGTATTTTATTTTCTCCAATCTACTTGTTTTATCCAAACCCCGAGTTCGTGTTTTCATTTCGGGCCCCTTTACAGGGCCAAAACATGTGTTGGACGGCTTCTTGAAATTTAATTCAAAACCTATCTCTGGCCATGTCTTTATTTATACATCTTTCTCTCACGTCCATCGTTATCATTTCTTCCCAGGTTTTCCTTCCCATGCCAACTGCCCCTGCTACCGCAGCTGTTCCCCAATAACTACTAACCCAATAACTCATCTATTATTTCAATGCGACCAAACAAACGCAGTCTCCTGTTTTGAACACATCTCCTTATACTGTCCAAATTTAATCGTCCTGAGAACATCAGATTAAGATTCACATTACAGATGCATTGTACAATTCTAATATCATTTACGCATGTCCTCAACCCTCACTGACCAGGTTTCACTTCCATACATCATCACACTTCGTACAAATGCCTGATAGACTCTTCCCTCGTTCGACAAAAAAAAGTAAAAATTCCACGAGAAGGTTACGTCTATGACAAAATGCAACTGAAGAAAGCCGAAGAGTATAACCGCCGAAATGTTGTTACCATAACAACCAAGATGAAGAGAACAGTCGGAAAAAGTAAACGATATCTCATTTCAGAAATATTGTTAAAAAATAAAGTTTTTTTTTAGCAAAAAATAAAAGCAAAGCCGATTTAATTTAATTAATATTAAGTAGATATATAAGTAAATTACACTCATCTGTAAGTAAATAATCGCATTATTCTTTGCTTTTTCTAAAGTGACAGAATACTTAATGCGGCTATAAATAGATCACTAATTTTAAACCAGGTCAAAATACTCCCCAACCAAACCCAAGCTTAGAAAAATGAGGCGACCAGCAAAAATATTTTATACACGGCACGAATTCCTTTATCTCAAAACATTCTGAACTTGACTCAATAGTTAGACATTTTACTTAATGGATTACATCCGCAGACATGTTTTGTCTGTGGCTTTATTCAACTATATATATATATATATAATTTTATTAATTTTTTATATATATTCTTATATATATATATATATATATAATTTTATTCATTTTTTTATATATATTCTTATATATATATATATATATATAATTTTATTAATTTTTTATATATTCTTATATATATATATATATATATATATATATAATTTTATTAATTTTTTATATATTCTTATATATATATATATAATTTTATTAATTTTTTTATATATTCTTATATATATATATAATTTTATTAATTTTTTATATATTCTTATATATATATATAATTTTATTAATTTTTTATATATTCTTATATATATATATAATTTTATTAATTTTTTATATATTCTTATATATATATATATAATTTTATTAATTTTTTATATATTCTTATATATATATATATATAATTTTATTAATTTTTTTATATATTCTTATATATATATATACATAATTTTATTAATTTTTTATATATTCTTATATATATATATATACATAATTTTATTAATTTTTTATATATTCTTATATATATATACATAATTTTATTAATTTTTTATATATTCTTATATATATATACATAATTTTATTAATTTTTTATATATTCTTATATATATATATACATAATTTTATTAATTTTTTATATATTCTTATATATATATATATATACATATATATATATAATTTTATTAATTTTTTATATATTCTTATATATATATATACATATATATATAATTTTATTAATTTTTTTATATATTCTTATATATATATACATATATAATTTTATTATTTTTTTATATATTCTTATATATATATACATATATAATTTTATTAATTTTTTATATATTCTTATATATATATATATATATTTCTTTATATTTCTATTATTATACTTAATTTTATTTCTTATTTTATTTTATTTTTTTATTTTTTTATTTTATTTTTAATTTTTTAAATTTTATTTTATTATACTTTTTTTTTTCATATTATATTTTTTATTTTTTATATTTTATTTTTATTTTTATTTTACTCTATTATACTTATTTTTTTTTCATTTTATATATTTTTTTTATATTATTTTTTTAATTTTTATTTTATATATATATATATTTTTTTTCTTATCCTTTTATTTTATTCTTCCTTTATATATTCCATTATTATTTTTTTATATTTTATATTATATTTTATTTTATTCCTTATTTTTATTTTCGTTTTATCTTTATAATTTTGATAATGTTTATAATGTTTTATTATTATTATCAGTTTATCTTTATATTTTTATTTTATATTTGTAACTTATTCCTTTTTCTAATATTTGTCCCTGTGTCCCCTCCTGTCAATAGATATTCCTCTACGACGAACTTGTTATTTTTTCCTTGAATTTCTGTAAGATGTGGTGCTAAAGGCGCTGATGAAGAGACGTTTTGGAGTGGCTTTGTAAATGTTTTTAAAAAATTAAAAAATTAAAAATAAAGTATTTCCAGAATGTTTTGGAAACGACCGTATGCCATACTAGACTTGTTGTTCTAATTCTTTGAACAATTGGAATGTTCTAATTCATTAAATCCTCTAATATATATATATATATATATATATATATATATATATATATATGTGTGTATAGTTGCCCCCTCACTGCTTGGTTTGAGCACTGTGGGAAGTAAAATCGTCAACTACCATTAGCGATAATGTAAATCTCTTTGTAAACACAAATTGAGCACTCCCCGGTGGTTGACAGTGTTTATATAAACATTCAGATTTCACTTAGTCATGGCACCTGCTTGACAGACGAATGGTTAAAATCGCTTACTGTCAACTAGACAGTCGAGGTTCGATCACGGCTTGAAGCAGTTGCCTATCTAGCCTTACTGAAGAGCTGTGATACAGCGAAACAGTCTGTATGTGTATGACTAATATATCTATATACTGGAAGAATAGCCGATCCAGGACGAATAAAATTAATCCCCCGGAACAAAACAGTTTTGCATCACTTTTATGACCACTTACAAAGATTAAAATCAAGATATAATTATACTAAACTTTATGTCTAGAATACTTATACTAATTTTGATCAAAATCTATTACATGATTTTGATTCTAGAAAATGTCTAAAATTTAAAGGGGTCTTAAGAAGAAATTGAAATTCAGGGAATCTTGCTTAATTGGTGTCTTATTGACTATGGATCAAATTTAATGAAAATTTGATGTATTTAAATTTTTCAAATTGGAGGTTGTGTCCATATATCAAACACTGGACAAGGCAGGTGAAGCTAGGGCGGTAGCGCTCGATATATCCAAAGCCTTTATAAAGGTTTGACATAAAGAGCTTCTCCTAAAAATTTACTCATATGGTATTACTGGACAAATATTTAATATAACCAAAAGAAAGATCCAGGTTCTCCTCGATGGCCGTTCATCTAAGCAACATAACATAAATGCTAGTGTACCCCAGGGATCCATTCTTGGACCTCTACTGTTCCTGATTTTCATAAACGAGTTCCCTGATGACATTGTGTTTGAGATGGGTATATTTGCTGACAACACCATGCTCTACTCTCGTCATGTGGACAAAACGGATGCACACATATCCAAGGCAATGGCTGAATCCTTAGAAAATGACTTCCAGGCTGTAGTGGATTGGGGTCATAAATGGATGGTAACTTTTAATGTAGCAAAGACAAAGCTCCTTTCCTTCAATAACTACAAGAAACCTCTGCAACCATCGATTGCCGTGGCAAATAACACCCTACCTGATAGTCCAACATTCAAACTCCTCGGCCTATCAATCATGGGTAACATGAATTGAACTAAATACATTGAAGACATTGCTAAGGCTGCTGCAAAGAAGGTGGGATCCCTTACCGTGTTAGTAAACTTCTCATACCTGACATTATCCTATATCTCTACAAAGCCACCATCCACCCATGCATGGAGTATTGTTGCCACATCTGGGCTGGTGCATCATCCACTAGTCTCTCCCTCTTAGACAAGGTCTAAAAAAGAGTCGCCAATTTAATAGGTCCCTCATTATCCACCAAGCTACAACCCCTATCCCATCGCCGCAATGTTGCATCCTTGTGCCCGTTTTACAAATACTTCGATGGATGGTGCTCTGATGAACCTGCTGCACTAGTGCCCTCTCGACGTAAATTCACTAGACCAACCCGACAATCAGCTAAATCCCATCCATATACTGTGGAGGTCCCCAAATGCCGAAGAGCCTTCTACTCCAATAGCTTATTTCCTTGTGCTGCCGGCCTCTGGAACCCCCTCCCTGCTCCCCCAACTGTACTGACATGCAGAAATTTAACTGATGTAAACAGACATCTCACTGCACAGCTCCCAACTTAGGATGACCCCCAACACCTACATCCTATTTCTCAGTAGCCCCTTAGGTCTACAGTGGTGGCCTGTCTTGTTTGGGGTGAACTATGTTAAAAAAAATACATTATATATATATATATATATAAGAGAGAGAGAGAGAGAGAGAGAGAGAGAGAGAGAGAGAGAGAGAGAGAGAGAGAGACAGACAGAGAGATGTAATTATGCTAATATAAATTAAATAGTTCAGATTCATTCTGAAGGAAATCTAATTTCAATTGCAAATGACAAGCTCGATATCTCGCTATTAAATAGAGCTTATAAATGTATTTAGTTCAAGATTTTTTTATTATATCATCTTATACTAATTTATACATGAAACAACTCAACAGATTTACAATTGTTTCCAGAAAATCTGCACAGTAAGCAAATTAGTTTACCATAAAAGACAGATTCCTTTTCTTCAGAATCTATAGTTCAAACAAACAGAAATGGTGGAATTTATTGCATGAATAAAATAAGAGGAATAAAACTATGTTCATCATTCACTCCAAAAGAAGATATAGTTACAGTCGTGAAGAATGTTCAAAGGATCAAAAATTCAGGATGTTATATATAGGGAGAGAGCGAGAGATGATAAAATAACAGAATTCTTGTGCATTTTAATTTTTATTTAGTTTTTTTTTTTTTTTCTCACAATTTATTCTATTGTCATTGTTCAAAGAATTCACAAATGCTCCGAAATTCGTGTTTACCTAAGTACTTTCAATCCCTTTAGGAATTATTAGCAAATCAAGTTTTAATTAGACCTCATGGGTACGGGAACTGCAATAAGTAACTTACATTAAATATACAAAAACAAATCTGCGTTTTTAATTATCGACGGAAAATGACATTATCCGTGTGGTTACAGCTAAATTACAATTTAGCATTTTTGTTAATATTGCCTTCACAATGGTTCCTGAAGGAATTGAAAGTAGGTGGGCAAAAAAACATGTGTTTCCTAACACCCGTTAACTCCTAACTCTAGCCTCGACAATCGGTCGACAATGGCTTTGTTGCTGTCAGTCTGAGGTCGGGTCCTGAGTAGTCCTAGGAGGTCCACCCTTCCAGGCTTTACTCTCTCTCTGAGAAGGGGTTAGTTTATCGTTAATCGCCTGAGGCTCCCTTACCGAGAAATATCGACAGGGCTGCTCAGGCATTTTTGTAGGCCAGAGTGCACTTATCCTAGTGTGCTGGTTTTTAAAAACCACATCTTTTAAAAAAATATTTTAACATAGTTCACCCCAGACAAGGCAGGCCACCATTGTAGACGTAAGGAGCTACTGAGAAGAAAGAAAAGGAAGAAGGTTGGGGGGGGGGGGCAACCTTCCCCCTTTTCTTTCTTCTGTTAACCTAAATTAGGATCTGCGCAGCGAGATGTCTGTTTACATTAGTTTTAAATTTCTGCATATCAGTACCGTCGGGGAAACAGGGGGCAGGGAGGGAGTTCTAGAGGCCAGCAGCATGAGGAAAGAAGCTATTTGAGTAGAAAGCTCTCCGGCATCTGGGGACCTCCACAGTGAATGGATGGAATTTAGTTGATTGTCGAGTTGGTCTAGTGAACTTACGTTGAGGGGGCACCAGAGCAGCCAATTCATCGGAGCACAATCCATTAAAGTATTTGTAAAACAAGCACAAGGATGCAACATAGCGGCGATGAGACAGGGACTGGAGCTTGGTTGAGAGTGAGGGACCTATTAGGTTGGCGACTCTTTTTTGGACCTTGTCAAGGACGGATAGAGTAGTAGATGATGCACCAGCCCAGATGTGGCAACAATACTCCATGCATGGGCGGATGGTGGCTTTGTAGAGATACAGGATAATGTCAGGTGTGAGGAGTTTGCTAGCACGGTAGAGGGAGCCAACCTTCTTTGCGGCAGCCTTGGCAATGTCTTCAATGTATTTGTTCCAATTCATCTGACCTCGTCTCTTGGAGAGTAGGTAAATAAAAACATCCGTTAACTCTTATAAAAAATAACAATAAAAAAAATTGTCAGAAAAATTCTAAAAGATTATAAAGTGAAATAATTTTAAGTCCGAGACGTACGCGTGACCCGTTGGATCACAACTTAATACCATTCTACTTTGATTTCATTTGAAAATTCATAAACTCTGACGTATCTGTGAAGATATTTTTCTGGCATAACTAACATAATAAGTCTCTTTACTTCTATATTATTATTTATTATTATTCATTATTATTATTCTCGTATAGAAGGAAACAGACTTATTGTATGAGAAGCAGCAGCATTAGTGAATGTTGTTTTATGTATTGGACAAAATCTCCAATCAGCAGTTTTTTTCAACCAATCACAACCGTGAGAATATTCACTGCCGAAATTTTGCGCGTAAAATAAAAATAAAAACTCAAACACGTAATTTTTCTTCTTCTTTCTTGTTTTTCTTCCAGACCCAACACACGTGCATACATCAGTAATCCAGACTAGGCCTTTAGCTCCAAAGACCCCTGTGTGCTGCCCTCGTCAAAATGCTAATTTACACTTTGCCTAGACAGCGAGTTAAACTCGGACTCACAAAAAGGGGAAAATGAACGCACTCCCTTATAAGAGAACAATATTTATTCCGTGAATTAGGTAAAAATCTGAAAGGAAAAAAAGAAAACTAAAAAAGGGATGAGTTCACTGCGACGAAGGAGAAGAAAAAAAGTAGACATTAAGGAGAGAAAGAGAAGAGCCCAAAAGAAAGGAAAGTGCAACAAGTAGATCAATTCAATGGGAAGGCAACAAGTTGGAAGGCTAGAATGGTTGAAAAACATTAGATATACTGCGACAAGCACGTCAGGAGTGACCAGACGCATAAGAAAACAGGGTAAATTTATAGAACTACTTTTTTGGGCAAATTACATGTAAACAGCCTCAACAAATATCCGGTACGAAAAAAATAATTAAAATTTTTATTATTTTAGATTTTAGGAAGGGGTATCACTTTCCTATATAAGTTATACGTAAAGTGAGCACCCATTTCTTGGCCACGGAATCTCACCCCTCACATTTATCCCTCTAAATAAATAAAAATTCTACTTTTTTCTTGCAAATTACATGTAAACAGCCATAACAAATATCCGCTATGAAAAAAAATAAAATAAAAAATTTTATTATTTTAGATTTTAGGAGTGGGGATCACTTTCTTATATAAGTTATACTTAAAGTGAGCACCCACTTTTTGGCCACTTAGAATCGCACCCTAACGAACACGTGTTGAAAGAAATATTCAAAAAACGTTATTTTAGATTTTATTTGGGGCGGGGGGTTGGTGGCAATCCAAGCTAGCCTTAAATCGCATGGAAATGCAATAAATACATTTGTGTTACAAAAAGAGGATATTGTCAAAGAAAGAAACAAGGGGCTTGACAAATAAATTTGGCTTAAACAAGCAATGGAGAAAATTAAGATAAAACATACCAAAGTTATGTAGGAAGGTGGAGAGAATGGACAGAACGTCCATCTAATAGACTGAGCTCGACAGAAAGTGGTCGAAAATCCTGCCAAGAAGAACCAAGTCTTATAGCTATCACATTGCCCAGAAATGGATAATAAACGTATTGCAGGACTAAAACCCAAACCGTAGGTAGCATAATGAAGTTTTGATAAACAAAGAAGAAATGGGATAAAAAAAATGAAGAACAATTCGAAGGATAGAAAAATAATGGGTGCTACTGTTGTGCTCACGGATGAATGTCGACGGATTAAATGATATACATATATATAGGTTTATTCGCATGAACAATGAAATAGAACATCTTTTGGTGCCTCTGCAGAGACGGGGGCCACTGTTTCGATCGATGGCGGCGGAAACTGCCGACTCCTCTTCGGGAGAAATCGTGATCGACGGAAAGAAATTTGATTTTGGGGGAGATAACTAATATTGGGTTAATTACTTTTTCACAAAATGGACGTAAACCGGTTAAACTTCGAAGAGTTCTTGCATTTACTCGGGGATAATTGCAAAATTGTTGATTTTTTGCAAGCGCATAATTTAATTTCAGTTGGAAGTATTTTTGAACTGATCGCAGAATTGTACCCTGTTTAAAACTTTTTCCCCCCACATTCATCATTCAGTCAATACCCTGTAAAAAACTTGTTTTTTTCCACATTTATTGTTCAGTCAATTGTTTACTCTTTTTTTTTTCAAATCAAAGTTTTACTTAGTTTTACGTATCACGTTTATTTTTATTTCAATAAAAAGTTTGCTATTTATTTGATGTACATAATGTTTATCAAAGATGTATTTAATTCGTTTTTTGTTAAATTTCAAATGTTTATCAAAGTTTTATTTATTTATTTGCTGTACATAATGTTTAATTTGTTTCAATAAATAAATGTTCATAATTTTAACTTATCCTCACTTGTCAATTCAACAGTTATCTTCCCCAAAATCAAATTTCTTTCCGTCGCTCACGTTTTCGCACGATTTCTCCCGAAGAGGAGTCGGCAGTTTCCGCCGCCATCGATCGAAACAGTGGCCCCCGTCTCTGCAGAAGCACCAAATAATGTTGCAACGAGACAAGAAGAGACACATAAACAAGGGAAAACGATGACGGGTGAATTTGTCCCTAATGAAGAAAGGTACTCGTTACAAAAGATGACACTCTGTCAAACGACATTCACAAACTATTGATTTGCATTAAATTTGATCCATAGTCAATTAGACACCAATTAAGCAAGATTCCCTGAATTTCAATTTATTCTTAAGACTAAAATTTTAGACATTTTCTAGAATCAAAATCATAGAAATTGATCAAAAGGATTCTAGACACATTATATCCTGATTTAAAATATTATAAGGAGACATAAAAGTTTGGATTATTCGGACTACTGTTCTCAGCTTGGATGTTATTCTCACAACGTTTCGGCCGATGTAACCTCCAACCTTCAACAGGTGCATCTTGTCAGACTCTGGAATCTGTACGGTCTTGTTCCAGTCATGATCGGGTAGACGTTTTCAGTAATTTGAAATTGTATTCTGAGTATCGCCCGCACTGAGTATTATATCCGTTACGCCACAGGTCCTTGCGGACAATTCTAGTATGAATTTTAGAAACCTTAACCCTTTTCTTGTTTTAGATGTGTAGTGTTATTAATTATCACTATATATTACAACTAATTACTTATCATTATTTGATTTATTTTTTTAATGGTATTCTAATCTATTATCTAGAATTATTGGATCCCATATTGTATTCAATTCTATACTAGATCTATTTAGGAGGTCATTGTTGCCCAACATATGTGCTGATTCTTTGAGTCGTCTTACTCTCCACCGTTCTTCTCTGTCTATAATTTTTACTTCATTCCATAAAGGTTATATTCTGGGGGGATTAATTTTATCCGTCCTGGGACATGGGTATTACTCTTGTATATATATATATATATATATATATATATATATATATAATAATAATAATAATCCAGGTAAAACATCGACAGGGTAGTAATCCAAAGAATTTCAAATTATAAAAAGTGCTCAATATCAAATAGAGCTTTTATATATGATTATTTTTATTTACACAGACATGTACAAAATCTGCGACACTGGCATGTCGATGTTATCGATCAACAGCTATTATAAACTGAGATCTCATCAGGCAGAGTTAGAATCCGATCTTAACCTTAGATCATATTTGGAAAGAATTATAAGGTTAAGATCGGATTCTAACTCTGCCTGATGAGATCTCAGTTTATAATAGCTGTTGATCGATAACATCGACATGCCAGTGTCGCAGATTTTGTACATGTCTGTGTAAATAAAAATAATCATATATATATATATATATATATATATATATATATATATGTTTGGTTAAACAAATTCAGGAATATTTTAACCAAGAACACGGCCATTCTTGCGATTTCATTTCACATTGCAGTATTCGTCTCCCCATAATGGAAGCGTTGTTTATTCAAGTAAATAAACCTAGTATCAACCATGCTCGTTATGAGGGGGGGGGGGGCGAAGGCATGTTGAAGTGTTGTTGAAGTGGTATTGAAATGTTTTTTAAAAGCGTCTTATTAATAAATTCACCAATTTTTTATTTTTCATACTCATTCATCCGCCTGAAGATGACCGACGTCGGTCGAAAACGTTCGCGAAAATATGGCGATTTTTTTACAACATGGACGACAATACCAAATCGGTCGTACGACGAATCGAAAAAACGAATCAAAAAATAAATAAACAGAAGCTGGCGCTCCTGTTTAACCAAACATGTAAAAGAGAAGGAATGCTGCCTAATTACACAAATATATATATATATATATATATATATATATATGACAAGTTCCACCGAACTTAGCTAAGCTCACTGTAAGTACGAAGGAATAGATTTTATTGTGATTTGCTGTTAAAGCTGTAATCCAGGTCTTGACATTTGACCCAGCATAGACAGGTCCTTCAAGTAGAGCCCGGTTCTAGTACATTTATTTGTTGTAAGGCAACTTGGAAACGTCTTGTACGTAAAGCTTGCGCCACCAGATTTTCTTGTTTTCCTTCTTCACTTTGGACGTATAATCTGAAACCTGCAAGCAATGGTTGCCGACACAGAGCGGGGTTTAGTGCTGTTGTGGCTTGTGCCACTTGCACTAATATCCAATAGGAAAGCTACAAATAAATGTATTGGTAAAAGTGCAGAATAGCCAACAGACGAGAAACCGTAAACAAACAAATTAAAAAATAAACAAGCCGCGCGTGCGTGGTCATTCTCTGTATGTGACGAGTGTAAAATGCAATAAATTTGAGCAATGTGGGGCATTTTTGACCCCCTGGGGGCGCGAACCAGAATTTTTCTACGGTCAAGGATGCTCATTTTATATCCAGAACAATTGCCTCTACATTTTGGCCAAGTTTCAGAAAAATTGAATGGATGGATCAAACGTTATGGGAGAAAAGGGTCATTTTTTGCCATTTTAGGGGCTTTTGACCCCCCTGGGAGCGCGAACCAGATTTTTTCCAAGGTCAGCGATACTTATTTTCTATTAGGAACAATTGCCTCCATATTTTGGCCAAGTTTCAGAGAAATCGAATGGATGGATGAAAAGTTATGGGGCAAAAAATGTCATTTTTTGCCATTTCGGGGCCTTTTGACCCCCTGGGGGGCTAACCAGATTTTTTTTTTTAAATCGGAGAATGTCACTTTCTAACCTGACCAAGGTTACAACTTCATGCAAAATTTCAGAGAAATTCAATGGATGGTTGCGGAGAAAAATCCGGACGGACGGACGGACATGCCTCAAAACATAAGTCCCCCGATTTTATAAATTGGGGGACCAATAACAACAAATAATTTATACCAAACGCAATAGAATTACATTATCTATATACTTTTAATATGCCTAAACTGTAAGAATTTTTATTTCATAATCTTATTTCTATGAAAGCTAGCTTATTGCCACATAATACCAAAGTGGCTGCCGAGATGTTGTTTAACACCTGAAAAGATAATGAAATAAAAGAAAAATTACTACAACTAACCCTAAGTTAGAGTGGCAAGCTCATTCCCCGGATTTAGGGTTAGTGGTAGGGTAAATCTTTTTTTTTTTTACTATTATTATCTTTTCGGCGTGAATGAAAATATAGGTGGCCACCTTTATTTTTTCACATGTCGCAAAAATATCTTTGAACAAAATCAAATTTTGAAATAAAAACAGTTTCAGTGCGTTAAAAGTATACAGGTCGGTAAATAATTAAATTATAATGCGTTTGTCAGAAGTTAATTGTTGTTGTTTTCTTTTGTTTTAAATGTTTCGACTGTTAACTATTCTGCACTTTTATCAATGTCATCTCTCCCACTCCAGTTAGGGCTGAAATAATATACCCTATTAGTAGTATTACTATTATAACTCGTTCTTAACATGGGGAGGGAGCTTTGTTAACTATTGTGTTCCTACACCGTTTTCTTATTTTGTATACCAATCGTCAACTATTTTCAATTGCTTATGAAAAAATTCAAATAGCATTTAATCAACTAATGACATACTACTGCAAATCGGCTTTGTTTTAAGAGAGAAATAAATCTTTAGTTGCCTCACTATTTTCAATCAATTATCAGGTAAACAATATTTTAGAAAGATCAACTCATGTAATATACGTCCCACTACCCACTATATTCTGAAATCTTGTCTAAAAAAAACTTCTACAACAAAATAAGTTTGGTTTATTATGTTTTTACTAGTGTTGGGAAGATTAATTGATATCGGAATTGGGAATCAGAAAAATCAGAACTTTTTATGGTTATCGGAATCAGAAAAGGGTAATTTTAATTTTTGTCACAGTGTACTCCTTTCGAGGAGTTGGATTTTCCCCCATGTTAAAATTCGATCATGTGTCTAATTCTGTCCTCGTGGGGAGGCAAGTAAATAGGAACCTTGGTTTGCTTATTAAGCCTAATTTCCGATTCCAAAATATATTTTTTTTTTCTATGAATTTTCCATGGCTGGTATTAATGATAAAATGATATTTTTTTTTTTTATGAATTTTCCATGGCTGGTTTTAATTATAAAATGAGTTTTCAAAGAAAATCTTCTCCTCGGGTCAGGTCAGTTTAATTTTATTTGAATTGGCCTTAGCGGAGTTTGCATCTAACAAGGAAGTTATGGTTTGCACAACTCCTATCAGCTCATAAGAACCCTTAATTGGACATTATAATATTCAACACCGAGTGAGTTTTCTGAACTTTTCATATGATTTGTTTTTTTTCTATCGTTTTATTAATTTGCATACACCTTGGATACACTTTTCACTGTCATCTACTGCATCGATAGTAAACAAATTTCCCGCTTGGATAACTTTTCGTTTTTGGACTACCATTCACCACCTGGATGGTTTTTTAATCAACCTCTTTAACATCTTTTTTGAAGCTATTTTAAACTTTATGACTTGGATGAACTGTATAAATTTAACAAAAAAGTGTGTTTTGAGCCGATATATTTGATGTGTTATATACTTTTATGTATTTTATATATTTTTTTATATATTTTCAAAGTTTAACTTTATTAACTGCAGTAATGTCATTGCGGTAATGGTCCTCTGAGGAGAAGATTTTCTTTGAAAACTCATGAGTTAAGGACTTTAAAGTACTTTGCTTGAACTTTGAATTCTAATAAAATTTAATTCGCAAATTATTTTAAGAAAATCTTTGAACTCATGTGTGATCCTCAGAGGTCCACCATCTTGAATCTTGAGGGTCGCACATGAGTTCAAATTTTTCCTTCTGAACATTTGTCTTTCATGTCACAATACGTTGTAATTTTTTCAAATTGAGAACTTTTCATGTCCTTTTTTTTCTGACGAGCGTGAGGCGAATAGATCCAATATTAACATAATAATGTTTAGTTTACTTTAAGCGAAACGATTCATAAAATAATTTGCACTGAAATGTGTTTGTTTTGAAAAATGTTTTGTAAGAAAAAAATTTTTTAATTTTTGGCCCATATACATATAATATCTACATTAGTTAATCTTACTACAAATCACTTTTTCATCACGCTACATAATTTATCCTTTTATTGAAGTTCTTGGTTGTTAAAAATTAAAACAGACTCAACGTTAGGCAAAGTCTAGGTGGTTTCATGTTTTTGTCGTTCATTGTGACCTGTTATGTTCAATGTATGTGTGCATGTGGTACACACAAGTTTTGGCGGGTGGTTTTATAAAGTACAATTTTCTGCTCAATATATAGTTAGGTTGTTTGGTTGTTTTGTTTTACGGCATATCAACCCTTTTCAGGTTATTTAATGCCGAATGCAGTCATTTTGGTGAAAGTTTTTATGCTTCAAGTTGTTTATATCTTCAAATATTTATTCATGGTGCCTAGTTTGGTTGTCCCGCTTTACGGCACATCAACCCCTTTCAGGCCACTCAATGCCGAATGCAGTCATCCTGGTGAAAGTTTTTATGCTTCAAGTTCCTCACACGTTCAAATATTTATTGATGGTGTTTGGTTTGGTTGTTAAAGTATATTTGTTTTCTTCTCTTTTTTGTTTCTTTCCCCTTTTAATATCTGTTTCTATTTAACCCATAGTTGGGACCCTAACAGGTACTACCACTCCGGGTCAGGGTGGACCTGGGAGCAATGGTAATTAAGAGGAGGCTCCACATTCCCCAAAGTCCGTAAGCCGGATCTCACCATCGGATGTAGTTTAAGGTCATATCCAGGACCGGGAGTAGGGTAGGAAAAATAAAATAAAAAAGGGGAGGGAGAAAGGGAGAAGGGCTGTTGTTTTTGTTTTTGGTTTTGTAGAACATAATTAAGTTTTACAAAAAATTTAAAAAAAAAAAAACGTCAATGTAGGTGAATTTCGTCTCAGGGAGCTACAGGGCAGCCTGATCTGGTATCACCAGTATATAGTTAGGTATGTTTATATGTTTTTATATAACAGTTAGGTATGTTTATATATTTGTATGTACAGGATTCACTCCTGAACTAATTAACCGACCATTATGATTTTTCGAACACAGCTGCAACACGTAAAGGTCTAAATGTGGGATATATTTAGTTTAATGCAAAGTGGGTAAAAAGAGGATAAAGCCCTTTGTGAAAATTTAATAGGTATTAGACATCCATTAATAAACATTCCTCAAATTTCAGTTTCTTTGAAATATTTTAAAGGGTTTTAGGGGACATAATATGGGTGCAGCCTCCCATTTGAAAATTCAAATATATCCGATTTGTATTTAATTTGAGCCATAGTTTAATGACATCAATTAAGCAAGATTCTATTCTTTGAATTTAGATTTCTTGTTAAGACTTTAAGTTTGATACATTTTCTAGAATCAAAATCATGTAACGGATTTTGATCAAACTTAGAATAAGGATTCTAGACATAAGATTTAGTATCATTATATCTTCATTTTAATCTTCGTAAGGGGAAACAAAAGTGGTGCAAAACTGATCTGTTCGGGAATTAATTTTACCCATTAATAGTATTTTAAAAGGGCATAATATGGACACAACCTCCCATTTGAAAATTGAAATATTTCAGATTTGCATCAAATTTGATCCATAATCAGTAGACACCAATTAATCAAGATTCCATTAATTTCAATTTCTTCTGAAGACCCCTTGAGCTTAAGCCTTAAATTTTAGATACTTTCTAGAATCAAACTCATGCAATGGATTTTGATCAAAGTTAGTATAAATATTCTAGACATAAGGTTTAGTATCATTATATGTTGATTTTACTCCTTGTAAGAGAACAAAAAAGTGGTGCAAGACTGTTCTGTAGCGGGGGAAATTAATTTTACCCATTCGAAGACGGGTATTCTTCGAATCACATTATATATTGCGTGTACATATTTCGTTCCGTATTAATTTTAATAGTGCTCAATACATAAGTAGATCATGATAGTTGCATGAAATACGAATTTCGTCAGACTCCAGAGGAATTGTAATCATCACAAAGCCTGAAGATCTCTCTCATGAGTGAAACACTCAAATTCTGTACTGACTTTTGAATGTCAACCATTTATTAATAACACGATTATTCACTCGTCAGCTGATGAAAATGTACACAGAATACAGTAAATAAAGATTCATGGTATGAACCCCTTCTCAGAGACGGGGTGGGGGCGGGCATTTCCTCAAACATTCCTTAGAAAAGATAACGATCTTTGACTTAATGTTAGAGAATGCGAGAGTTTATCGAGTACGACCATTGCTAGCGACATTCTGTCAAAATGGGTGTCACTTTATAAAGCCGGCTTGTCCTAATGTTGTCTCCATCCAACTGCCAACTTATCTGAGCGCAAAATCTTAATTTACACCAGCGGACGTTAATCAAAACTGACACATATGATAACAATCAGAATCTGCTTTGTGTACGAGGTGTGTTCAAAAGAAGGACAAACACTGAACGGAAGTACACCAAATTTGGTGGACCAGATGAGTCATGGAAGGCACAAAAATTATGATACTACTAATAATAATAATACTAATACTAATAATACTACTACTACTACTACTAATAATAATACTAATAATAATAATAATACTAATACTAATACTAATCTATTACGACTCCCCAAATTTAAAACACTTGTTTGGAAATATAAATGTGACTAAAATTTTAGACTTCATCAAGGAAGTTGGACTATACCAAAGAATTTAATTGCAAATTCATCTTTTCGCCTTTCATTGTCTCTGAAGACAATGTGAAATAATTCGAATTGCATTGACAACTTTATTTGGCATTACATAACCCATAGTTGGTTGCTATGCCGTAAAACAAAGCAGTCCCATGGTACTGTGTTCCACAGACAGGCAGTTCTAGGAAATAATTTTTTCTCATGAAGGCCCTCACTGATGATCATGATTATCATCATCATCATGAACCAAAAAGAACTGAAATTGACAGAAATCTCAACACTGTGGTAGGAAAAAAGCCCACCAGGCACAAGCCAACAGGATAAAAGCCCACCAACATAAAAATAAATTAATTTTTAAAAGTAAGGAAATTGACAACATCTTTGAAGCATGCATGAAATATTTTGAAAAATCAACAATCGTGCAATTTAAATGAAAAATTCATTTATTTAATTTAAAAAAAATTTTTTTTTAAAGCTTTCGTTGTAGAACGAACAACTTTGTCAGGCGAGACTGTCTTATAGTTTTTTTTCTTCTTTTCTTCTTCCTCATTTTGATGGTATTAACCCTGAGGGGTCGAATCACGAGAGAAGCAAAAAGGCACGTCAAGTTCTAAAAGACGTTAGGATAATTAATTTTTCATCTAAATTGCACGATTTTTGATTTTCAAAATATTTCACTTAAATACATTTTCATGCGTGCCTCAAAGATGTTGTCAATTTCCTTACTTAAAAAGCGCCAATCTGCGCATACCATCGAAAGGACTACAAAAAAAAAACATTAAATAAATTAATTTTTCATTTAAATTACTCGATTGTTGATTTTAAAAATATTTATATGCAAAACTGATCCCTCAATCTGAATTCTAAAATAATTGTTTTTTCTTTCCACGAAAGATGAGTAATACAATACATAATTTTTTTAAAATGTATTTTTCGTTTTACCACCCGGACTTGGGGTTGGCAGTAAAAAGGGCGCATGTTCTTTTATGATGTAATCTTTAAAAGAATGCAGTATTTACAAAGTACCGGATAAATGTTTAAAAATGAAATAAAAAAGTTTTGTCATGAAAAAAATTTACAGACAAAGAGTTATTGATAATTGTAAAAATAATTAAATATAAAGATTTTTTTGATTTTTAAAATTTTTTTTTTACGTTGGTGGGCTTTTGTCCGTATTTGAATTATTTTGGTGGGCTTTTGTCCGGTGGGCTTTTGTCCACACACCTAAAATGACTTTTTACCAAATTATTGTTTTTTATCCGATTTAAAAAGTTAAATTTAATTATTAGGGTATCGCTTAGTCGTTAAATTATTAATCGAACCAATTGTTATGAAACTATGAATAATTATGTTACGGTAAATGTTGTTTCAATCTCTATAAAATTATTGGACATAAAAATAGCTTTCAAAATTCGGAAGGATTACAAAGTAATTCATTTCTTTTTCAACGAAAGATTAAAAAATGGTCGACTTCTTTACAAAGAAGCTGAAATTCATTCTTGTGGATTTAATTTCATAATTAAATTATTTTTTAAATAGGATTTGTTTCATAATTAAATTTGTTTCATAATTAAATTATTTTTTAAATAGGATTTGTTTCATAATTAAATTTGTTTCATAATTAAATTATTTTTTAAATAGGATTTGTTTCATAATTAAATTTGTTTCATAATTAAATTATTTTTTAAATAGGATTTGTTTCATAATTAAATTTGTTTCATAATTAAATTATTTTTTAAATAGGATTTGTTTCATAATTAAATTTGTTTCATAATTAAATTATTTTTTAAATAGGATTTGTTTCATAATTAAATTTGTTTCATAATTAAATTATTTTTTAAATAGGATTTGTTTCATAATTAAATTTGTTTCATAATTAAATTATTTTTTAAATAGGATTTAAAAAAAATTTTGTTTGCACTTTACGCGATTGCATTTTTGATTTCGATAAATATGCGATTAATAGTAAATAAAAAAAGAATACTGTGTAGAGGCGAGAAACATACATACACACGAGAAGCGGTCATACAATTTCATTAATATAGACTAGTGTTGGGATGTTTGATCTGAATCGGAATCGAGAATCAGAACTTTTTGGGGTATCAGAATCGAAAAAATTTGTGCTTATTTTCCGATGCCAAAAACGATTCTTTTAATTGTTTTTTTTTTTCTTTGTTTTTGTTTAAAACTTGATTTTCCATTGCTGGTATTAATGATAAAATGATAAATATTTATTGATTTTAAATACCAGTAAAACTAAAATCTATAGATCACCTCCAAAAGTGTATTTTTACGTTTGCGAAAATATGTGCACATATTACATGAGCTTTTACGGCCATCCGAAAACAAAAAATAAACAACAACTCTATAGCTAAATATTTAGAGATTTTAAAAGAATCGGAATCGGTAATTGTATCGGAATCGGGAAAAATATTGAAATCGTCCCATCATTAATATACAGATAAGAAGCTAAAGGACAGAGGTTCCAAATAAGCAAGCAGGACGATAGAGAGGAGAAGTGCTGATTATGTGACGAATGCATAGATGGAGAACTGGGTACATAGTGTCAGCCTTGTGTGTGAACAAATGGGAGAAGGGAGTGAATATTAATATTATTTTTTTTATTTCGTTTATATTGCATTTTTATTTCAATAAATATTCGATTAATAGTAAAAAAAATTAAAAAAACAATTTAATATGTGGTTATCAAAGTTATGTTGACACGAGAAAAACACACGCGTGAAGTTGTCTCATAATTTTATTAATATAGATAACTTTAAATATCTTTGAAATGTCCTACACAGTTCTGAAGTCTGTAAACAGGCAGTGACCTGCACGATTAAAACAGCACGGGCGACTTGGCAGAGGTGTTGCGTCAGAAGCACATAAAAGGTAACAGTTATTGTATACGCATTTATCCAATCTGTTTTTCTGTATGCATCCGAGACATAGACTATGGATTCCAATTCCATAGCTCGTGTGAAACGAATTGACAGATCTATGGTTGCAAGAACATATTCGTCGATAGAAGAGTTTGGGGCTATCAATAGGGGTGGGACGTAATGGGTGAAAATTTCAGATTCATGCGAGTAGTATTTTTTTGTGTTCATTTATACATAAATAACACTAAACAATCAAACATTTTGAAAATTTTGCAAAATTCAGAAGGTGCAGGCCAATAGTTTTTGGCTATTTTACATTCATGAAAACCCCTTCACAGCCTGAAAATGGTCCTAAATTAAAGTACTATATCAGATTTAACCATCTATATCCATTCATAGCTTTTGAGGATGTTTTAGGACCTGCAATGGTGCATGAAACCACTTTTTCACCGAAAAATGATGGATTTTGAGTCCCGTGGAGCCCTAACGGCTATTTTTGGCCTGCACCTTCTGAATTTTGCAAAATTTTCAAAATGTTTGATTGTTTAGTGTTATTTATGTATAAATGAACACAAAAAAGTACTACTCGCATGAATCTGAAATTTTCACCCATTACGTCCCACCACTAGTTTAAATGTGGAGGAATTAAATTGGTTCGGTCATGTGCAAAGGATGTCTTCAGAAAGTCCAAGTAAATTAGTTTTAATGGAGATAGGTGGCCCACAAAAAGTGGGTAGATCTCAAACGAATTGGAAACAGTTGGTGTCTGAAGACATGGGATGGTTGGGATTGAATGGTAGAAAATTGTGGAGACTATGAATAAAGAAATCTAACCCCGTCAAAGGAAAAAGGACAGAAAAATACTTATATAGGTTAAAAACTATCCCCCCCCATTCTATAATAAAGAGCAATGTGTATGTAGTTGTAAATATATGTCCATTCCATGAAAAATGCCAGTATACTGAAATCATATGCCCTTAATAGGGTTAAGATGAAAATTCATATACACTAAATGCACAAAAGCAAGGAAATTCCCAAATTTTTACACTTTTATTGTCATTAAGGGTATGCGAGCACAACAGGGCTATGTATTTTACTGGTAGGAATTTTTCTTCAGCGCACCTCACACACTTCATCCACTCATGCATAGAGATTTATACTGTAGTGATGTGATAATGAAATGGTTTGGTTGATATGTAGTCATACCCTTAATTAATTACAATAAAAGTGTTTTGGAATTTTCTGGAAAACTAAGGTATATAGTAAACTGAAATTAAAATGCCATCAACTAGAACCTCTATTCTCATCTTGGAAGTTATTCTCACAACGTTTCGGCAGATGTAACCTCCAATCTTCTTGTTGTCGAACTCTGCAATCTGTATGTACTTTCGAATGGAACCCTTTGTTTAATCCACGAGGATAGCTAGCTCTTGTTCTATCAGCCATGGCCGAGTAAAAGTCTTAAGTAATTCGTAATTGTATTCTTAGTATCGCCTGTACTGAGGATTGCACCTTTAACCTCCAGAATACTGTCACTTAGAACCGATTATTACTTAACATTTACATCCGTTACACTATGGGTCATTTCCGTGGATTAAATAAAGGGTTCCATTCGAAACTCTGTACTGATTCCACAGTTCAGAGGGTGTACACTATTAGGGCAATATTCTACCACATAAAACTGAACACCCCACCGCATAAAACTGAACAGCCCCACCACAGAAAACTGAACAGCCCGCCACAGAAAACTGAACAGTCCCACCACAGAAAACTGAACAGTCCCGCCACAGAAAACTGAACAGCCCCGCCACAGAAAACTGAACACCCCCACCACAGAAAACTGAACACCCCCACCACAGAAAACTGAACAGCCCCGCCACAGAAAACTGAACAGCCCCGCCACAGAAAACTGAACACCCCCGCCACAGAAAACTGAACACCCCCGCCACATAAAACTGAACAGCCCCACCACATAAAACTGAACCGCCCCGCCACATAAAACTGAACAGCCCGCCACATAAAACTGAACAGCCCGCCACATAAAACTGAACAGCCCGCCACATAAAACTGAACAGCCCACCACATAAAACTGAACAGCCCCACCACATAAAACTAAACAGCACACCACATAAAACTAAACAGCACACCACATAAAACTAAACAGCCCCACCACATAAAACTGAACAGCCCCACCACATAAAACTGAACAGCCCAACACATCAAACTAAACAGCCCACCACATCAAACTAAACAGCCCACCACATCAAACTAAACAGCCCACCACATCAAACTAAACAGCCCACCACATCAAACTAAACAGCCCACCACATCAAACTAAACAGCCCACCACATCAAACTAAACAGCCCACCACATCAAACTAAACAGCCCACCACATCAAACTAAACAGAACACCACATCAAACTAAACAGAACACCACATAAAACTAAACAGCCCACCACATAAAATTAAACAGCCCACCACATAAAACTAAACAGCCCACCACATAAAACTGAACAGCCCACCACATCAAACTAAACAGCCCACCACATCAAACTAAACAGCCCACCACATCAAACTAAACAGCCCACCACATAAAACTGAACAGCCCCACCACATAAAACTGAACAGCCCCACCACATAAAACTGAACACCCCACCACATACAACTAACCTCAACTATGAGTAAAAATAACAGTCTGTGCTCAATGCATCATTTTCAATAGATATTGTGTTTGACCGTTAAACTAGCATGGCTAACTGGCTTAACAGAAGAGTTAAAAAGTATGTGTAACAATATTCTTTTAAACTTCTCTCTATCTTCTCCCTCTCTCTTCTTCATGCATTCCTTCTCTCTATCGCCCCTTCTCTTGCTCTCTCTGGCAACTGGGGAAAAAATCGTTGACAGATTACTACATAATAACATTTGAAATCGCTCTAAATGTCGACTCCCCCGGCTCATTCTATCTCTCAAAGGAATGAGTATTAAAAACAAAATGTGTATATTTTGTCAGAGAAAATGGTGAAAAAGAATATATAAACTCATCTAGTATTTCTTACTTTTAGCTATACAGACAGACAACTTTCCTTTATATAATAGATAACCAAAAAAAGTGTTGATATGCCATAAAACAGAAAGAAAAATAAGCACTGCATCGTTTCCAAAAGGTATTGTTTTATCATAAAATATCCCCAAAAGATAAAGCAAACACACCAAACCTATCACCTTTTTGCAGTTAGATTCAGCTTTCTACTCGTATCATACATTGTTTCGTGCATAGATAAATGTGTCACCATGCTGGATGTTCGACATTAGATCGGTGCCCAATTTGACCTCAATGGAATGGGAGTAAATAAATATATCGGATTCATATAAAGTAGAATAGAATAATTCTCTGAGGAATGTTTTTTTCTTCTTTTGGGCTTATATCGGATTTCTTTAGCCATCCGATACTAGGTCAATTGTAACATATTGTCGACTCTCAGTGTAGGGATTTTTGAAAACAAGCCACACAACTCATTCGGTATTTCTTTATGATCACGCTACATTAAAAAAAAGAACCTTAATATTATGTTTCGAATAGACCAGATTTTAGCATGGGTAATCCAAACACTTTAAATAGAGATATTTTTTGATAATACCCTAAAAAGAAAAATCAGCTTACATCAATAATAAAAAAAAAAGAAATTCATTACCGCTTTATTTACTTTAGCTATCAGATAAACAATTCTATTTGTTTTAAATAAATATTATCCTATTTACTTTTTAGAATTGGTTGTATATTCTGAAATTCTAAATGGCCAGATTCCAGCCTAAGAAATTTCCATAACAAGAACATAAGTCCGTCACGAGACTACATATCTTCGCCTGACAATGTAAGGATAGACAAAAGCTTTATATGGGCCTTACTTCTATATGTTCTATGCAGTATTCCTGAAGTTATGTCGTAATTTAGGTTATAATAAATAATAACTTGTAAATAAAATGGATGAACTATCAAGATAAACGTTTAACAGATTTATTAAAACTGAACACAGAATTAATTAAGTTGCTGCTGTACGCGATTGACATATTAACAGTCTGAAGCCGTGATCTGTTTTTACTTTCTCTCTGGGCAGAAGACCATTTCCAAGGGCGATAACTCTTAACTCCCAAAATGGTTCTAGGGAGGTAATTCGTTTTCGTTAGTTGTCCTAACAGTAACATTGATGAATCAAAAACTATTTATCTGATCAGGCTGAAAGTTTTATTGTTATCAAGTTTGGATAAATCGGAAGTTGAAATTCTGTCAAAATTACGACCATGACCGAACTTTTCAAAGTCACAGGTCAACGTCATATAAGATGCAGGACTTCATTGGCCAAGTAGTGAGTTTCGACGGTGAAAAGACCGTAAGTTATCGCCCAAAGAATTATTTTTACCTTTTCAGTTACCTTGACCCTAAACTTTGACCTATATATCCCAACATTAAATCAGTTCTAAGTTTGACCACAACTTATATTTTAAACAAGTTTGGTGACAATTGGTCAAGTGATGTGGACGCTACACTGTACACAAACAAAACATAGTGATAAACAAACTCAACCAAAACATTACCTCCGCTAAGGCAGAGGTTATTATAAAATGTGTTAAAACAGTAAGCTAACATACAGTTCCATCAAGTTATGCTCCAAGAAGTAACCTATATACGTATCTTGCCCGAGTGTGTTTCAATGGAATAAAGTTTATTTAAGAATATTTTTTATGAAACTCTACTGATTAGTTTAATTTTGAAAATGAAGCGTATTAAAAGCATGTTTTGGTAGTTGGATTTTTAAATAAGTGGGGTTTTTTTTTTCGTTTTTTTATGGAAATCGCTCCAGACAAGGCATGAAGCCACTTGATGTTCTTACATCCTAAAAAAAAATTAAAATACCACTTCAGGGTTAAAAACTAGCCAACGATAATAGTTATATGAATAGATTCTGACCCAGAAAACAGCTATTCTTTCCCCTTTGTCAGAAACATCACTCATGGAATGTGAAGACTAAAGGACAAAATAAAAGAAGCTAGAGTTACGAGGCTGCCGAAAGTAAACGCAAGGTCCTTATTTTGCCCTTTAGTCCTCACATTCTATGAACGATGTTTCTGACAAAGAGAAAAATTGCCATTTTCTGGGTCGGAATCTATCCATCTAACACTTATTGTTGGCTAGTTTTTGACCTTGAAGTGGTATTTTTTTAGCTCCTTACATCAAGTGGCTTTATGCCTTGTCTGGAGCGATTTCCATAAAAAACAATGTAATTAGGTGATGTAAAATAAATATTTCCACTTACTATTATGATATACAATTAATTCTAAAAAATAAATAGGCTAATATTTATTTAAAGCAAATATAATTATCTAAAATAGATAGAGAAATGATGCATTTTTTTATTATTGACATAAACTGATTCAGGGCATTATCAAAATATGTCTCCATTTTACCAATCTTTCAGGTCGGAATATGTGTTCTGAAGGAAACTGAAGTGAAATGCATAATATTTGTGCAAAATAACATGGTGCAAAGATGAAAAGGAAGAAACTGCTAGTCAGAAACCAATATCGATCTGTTAGATGCAATGCTATTTAGGTCTAACATCGAAAATCAGGCTGAATTAACTAAATATGGATTTTTGAAAACCACATCATTTTTAATTTGGCAGACATAATTTTGCGAGAACTCATAATTGCACGTGATTATTTCTCTTATTTTTTTAGGTATAACGTATTTTTAAAAAAACATTTTTTTCGTTATTTAAATGAAAAATGTATATGCAGAAAAGATATCTAAAATAAATTCATGAATCAAAGACATTTTTGAAATACAGTTTAATGCATTTTCAAAAAAATCAAGTTGAATCTTTTATAATAATGTTACGATTTTTCTTAACCCCTGCCTTCGCAAAATTATGTCAAACAATAAAATTTTTAAAAGAGAAGTCATGTATCATCTTTTAGTGGAAACAAATAATAAATGTAATAATTATTTTAAAAAATCATCGAATTTCGTTTAAGTTTAATGCTAAGGAATTCATCCATAAAATTAAAAATATTTTTTTTTTTAAATTTACAAAAAAATTTTTTTTTTTAAATTAAAAAAAAAATTAAATAAAAAAATAAATCAATAAATAAATAAAAAACTAAATAAAAAATTAAAAAAAATTTTTTTTTTAATTTAAAAAAAAAATTTTTTTAAATAAAAAAATAAAAAATAAATATTTTTAAATGTCCTCATTTATCTTTCATCCATCCGTTTTTATCAAACAGTGACATCATAAAGATAGTAGTAATATCTTTAAAATAAAAAAACGCAAATTCTTTTTAATTAGTAAAAGCCTTTATATATAAAAGCTCTTTTTACTAATTAAAAAGAAAATGGATATCTGTGTACTTACAAGTCTTTTTTATAAATGCAAGATGGCGACCGTGATCCATTCTTCATGCCCCTTGTATTCTTAAAAATACAGCCATCAGATGTTAAAAGGAAAAATATTTTATTTAGCATTATGGTATATAAACCATGTCAAGAAATAAATAGGTTAATACTTATTTAAAAATATATAATTGTTTATCTGAAGTCAAACACAGGTAGAGAAATATAGAAAATTCTTTTTGTCAATTTCATAAGCGACTGGTACTGTTCAGGTCATAAACAAATATGGAATAAATGCCTCAGTCTAATGAATTTCCTCACCAGAATAAGTATTTTTCGAAATCTGAATTACATTTTTTATTGTACAGAAAATGCTAAAAGGCCAAAAATGAAGAAATTGCTAGGCAGAATCAAATATCGATGTCAGAAGCAATTTCTATTTCGATCTAAAGTTGAGAATCTGACTGACTTTTCTTATATATATATGAAGAGACAAAATGGTGCCACACTACAAAATAAATAATGAATTGTATGGGGAACACTTTATATAAGATGAAATAGAAAAAAAAAAAAAAAAAAAGAAAATAATTTTATATAAAACAATTTTCTTTTTTTTTTTTTTTTTTTTTTTCTATTTCATCTTATATAAAGTGTTCCCCATACAATTCATTATTTATATATATATGTATATTAGTAAAATACCCATCCCAGAACAGGTATAAGCAATAAATATAGCATTAGTTTAAAATTTTAATACTTTTTCTTTCTTTATTGGGTATGATATGGTTTTGGTGACACCCCCTAAATGGTAAAGTTTACAAAAAAAAAAAAAAAAAAATGTACAATATGCCCACATTACTCACCTAAGAATACATATTCCATAATTTATAAGTTCAATAGTTTAGGATTTTACCAAGCACATACATATTGATGCTCCCGCGCGTCCACCAATCCTTTTAAAAATGTATTAATATAACTTAAAATTTGATGTAGAGCAATTCTTTTCTCGTTTTTTTTTGGGGGGGGGGCTGCAAGTTTGGGTGGGTACACCCCATCAATGGTAAAGTTCACAAAATAAAATAATGTGCCTATGTTACTGACCGTGTTGCCTAAAATATATGTTCCAAAATTTATAATGATCCATTTATTTGTTGAGGAGATTCCCTTTGTGAAACCTTCGATTTTTGTGAAATTTTAACAATAGTTATTAGACATCAATTAATGAATATTCCCCAAATTCCAGTTTATTTGGAGGATTTTAAAAGGGCATAATTGAAAATTCAAATATTTCAGATCTGCACTGAATTTGAGCCATGGTCATTAGACACCAATTAAGCAAGATTCCTTAAATTTTAATTTCTTCTTAAGCTTAAGCCTTAAATTTGAGACATTTTCTAGAATCAAAATCATATAATGGGTTTGATCAAAATTGGAATAAGGATTCTAGATATAAGGTTTAGTATCATGAGGGGTACATAAAAGTGATGCAAAACTGTTCTATTCTTATATATATATGTATATATATATATATATATATGGGAAAAAGGAAAACCAAAAAATGGATGTTTTTTATGTGTACATCAACGTTTCGTCTTTATTTATAAGACTTCATCAGGATGATAAAATAGAGAAAAAATGTCATGCAAGTACAGATACATGTAGGGTAGACATATTGGGAGGAAAAATAGAATGAAATAGTGGCCACTGCTGGGTGGACGTCCGTATTTGTTGGAGAAATAGAAATGAATGTTGAAAAGAATGAGTGGGGAAAAAAATGGAAGGATGGGGTGAGCCAGGACTACTGTATATATATATATATATATATATATATATATATATATATATATATATATATATATATATATACACGGGCGCTACTACTAACATCATCGCTGACTTAAACTTACGTGCCTTTTAACCCTAGACTGATTTTGACAGGTCCCATCGCATGTGTCTTCCTTCCCTCCTCTCCCACTTCTGTCTCTATCCTAAATGATCTTATTTTATCCCGTACCATTTTATTTTATTTCATTTTATCCATCTATCTATCTATCTATCTTTTTATTCATCTATCTACCTTTTTATTATTTCTCTCTTTTCATTTATTTTATTTTATATATTATATATTTTTTTTTTACATTATTATTTTTTATTTTTATTTTTTGTTTTTTGATTCTTAACGGTCCCAACCACGTGACTTTCCAAAATTTAAACTTTAAATTTCTTTTCTTTTTTCTCCATTTCATTCTTTCCAAATATGATCTATGGTTAAGATCGGATTCTAACTCTGCCTGATGAGATCTCAGTTATAATAGCTGTTGATCATGCCAGTGTCGCAGATTGTGTACATGTCTGTGTAAATAAAAATAATCATATATACTAGCGGAACCCGTGTAAATTACACGAAATTATGTTTTCAATACGGGTCCTAATGTAACAAAGCACCCTCTATTTGTTAGTAAGTTACGCTTGCTTTATTATGAGCCCCCCCATCCCCCACCCTTCTGGATAAGAGTGAAATAATTGTTTAAAATAGTAACTCGTGTACGATGGACACTGCGCATATCTACTAAAAAAGGTTGATATGCCATCCGTTCAACAAAAAAATAAAAAATAAAAATAATACTGGCTGATACCCTACTTTTTAAGCAGTCAACGTAATTAAATAGACAATGGCATTAAAAACGCCAACATAAAAACAAAAAATAGTTTGTTGTTTTAAGCAACACAAAAAATGTATTATTTCTTCCCCTTCCCCTCGAAATGTAGAATAAAAATCTTAAAATAAAATAATAAAGCAGTCGGGCCGAAGTAAAAATACTACCTCGCTAACCATTGTGCCAGATGTAAATATTCCTAAACGCAGGCTAATTGAATGCTTTTAAAAATTTAGGTGCGGCACGCATGCGCAGAGCTTTTGCCGGAAGCGTGACACACGAACACACACGCTATCGTATTAATATATATATATATATATATATATATGATAGATAGATAGATAGATAGATAGATAGATAGATAGATAGATAGATAGATAGAGATTACATGTGTATGTATTTAGAATATTTCTATTTTGTTTGTCACATCCCATTAATTCTCATCTATGACAAAAATTCGGAAATTACTTTTTTGTCTTGTCAGTGAATTGAACCTCAACCACCTCATCGAGAAAACAGAACTTCTCAACAACTTTGGTCATTGAGAAAACAGATAAGAATTAAGTCAATAAAAGACAATTGCGTTGCTCACAAATTTAAAAATAGCAAATAGAAGCGGGTGCTGATTTTCGTAAATTGTCGCTGAAGGAGATCTTCTTTCAATTAACATTCATCAAATGATCATTAGGATTTAAGTGGAATCGAGCATGCATTGCTGAGAAGAGTTCTACCGTTGCAAAATGGATGAGACGGAAAGTGTGAACCATATTACATGCGACTCACGATATTTAGTGTAACGGTTGGAATTACTGGTAGGTTGAGAGAGGATTAACAATTTGAATGCAAGAAGTGTAAGACAGGTGAAAACTTCGATGTGGAGAATGTGTATATATATATATATATATATATATATATATTTTCTTTGTAGTACAAAACTTTATAATGGCATGAAAGAGACAATATTTATTAATCATGATGAATTAAGAATTAAAAAGATGAAAGGGCAGCTGACCGGTTTCGTACCTCGCTCAACAGAGCCAAATATCGAGGTATCGTGTAAAAAATATAATAAAGATGCTATGAGAATTATAGCGAGGGAAAGGAGTAAAAAAAAAAAATTAAAAATTAAAAAAAAACGAAAAAATGACGTCTCAAAGATTCACAATGCAAATTATTCACAAGCGGACGTTTTACATAATACTTATGGTTCGTCGATAGCCGAACATCTTATAAATAACCGCACCTGTCCCTCTAATTTCAGTGTTGACTTATTCTCCATTCTTAGTAAGTCGCACTCTTCCTACAATCTCAAGATCCTAGAAACAATCTATATTAAGTCCTTGAGACCTTATCTTTGCAAGCAAAGAGAAAATCTCCTCGGGCTTAATGTTGTTCCTATTTGATTGAATTTTTTTTATTTATTATTTTTTTTTTTTACCCCTTTCCCTCGTTATAATTCTCATAGCATCTTTATTATATTTTTTACACGATACCTTGATATTTGGCTCTGTTGAGCGAGGTACGAAACCGGTCAGCTGCCCTTTCATCTTTTTTTATTCTTAATTCATCATGATTAATAAATATTGTCTCTTTCATGCCATTTATATATATATATATATATATATATATATATAATATGGATGGAAAAGCTATTGAGATTGTTGAGAAGTTTTGTTACCTTGGTGGTACCATTGGAGCCCAGGGTGGAGCAGGTGCTAGTGTGATTGCAAGAATTGAGAATGGATGGAGTAAGTTCAGGGAACTTCTGCTATTACTAACCAGCAGAGCATTACCGCTGTCGACTAAGGCAAGTCTATCAGGCATGTGTACGCAGTGTGATGGTGTATGGATGTGAAACCTGGCCCGTGACGGTTGAGGATATGTGTTGGATGGAAATAAATAATTTGAGAACGATACGATGGATATGTTATGCGATTCTTAAAGACAGGCTTAGATCTGATGACTTCAATGGAAGATTAAATCTGGACAGTATAGGGAGATCTGTGCAGAACAGGAGGCTTTGTTGGTTTGGTCAGATTTAAAGAATGGATGAGAGTTCTTGGGTTAGTAGATGTAGAACAGTTGAGGTAGCGAGGTCGTTGGCAGGGGAAGGCCAAGGAAAACATGGGAGGAAGTGATAACGATGGATTTTTTAAAAAAAAGGGGGGGATGAATATTCTCTTAACTTACTCCATTCCCGCCTAACACTTGCAATCACATTAGCACCAGCTCCAATGATATTACAAAGGTAACAAAACTTCTGGGCAAATTTAATAGCGTCGCCATCTTAATATTTTTTTATGCTTGAAGTTTTTGTACATCAGAATATTCTAAAAAAAAGTCACACTCCCTCATATGCTTTGCCTGCCATGATAGATCTGTAAAAGATGCATGCGTACACTGTTTGGTCTTGTATAACGCTACGAATTGGTCAATGCGACTTTGAGGTTAAAACAATAAAGAAGATGGACAAGAGAAAGTAGAGGGAAGAACAAGTGAAGGTGGAGAAGGAGAAAGTAGAGGAGGAAGAAGAGAAAGAGCAGGGGGTAGAGGGGGAGGAGAGGGGAGTAAGAACTGAGTAGACAAAGGAAAAAAGAGGAAAGAGATGCCGGTGGAGGAGAAAAGAAGTACACATAGAAAAAGAAGGAAAGAGAAAAAGAAAGAGGGCAGAGAAAGAGAAAAAAAGCACAGAAAAAGAAAAAAAGGTGCAAAAAGAGAAAAAGGCAGAAAAAGAGAAAAAAAGGAAGAGAAAGAGAATAGTGTTGATCAAATAAATTAGTATGCTTAATCAAGCATAGTTTTAATCAAAAAGTGATTGTGCTATATCGAGCATAGTGTTTATTAAATTAATTACTGTGCACAGTTTTGATCAAATAAATTACTCTGCTATATCGAGCACAGTGTTTATCAAATTAACTACTATGCTTTATCAAGCATAGTTTTGATCAAATAATGACTATGCTATATCGAATATAGTGTTGATAAAAAAATAACTATGCTATATTGAGCATAGTTTTGATCAAATTAATTACTCTGCTATATCGAGCATAGTTTTGATCAAAATAAATAACTATGCTTTATCGAGCACAGTGTTGATCAAAATAATAACTATGCTATATCGAGCACAGTGTTGATCAAAAAAATAACTATGCTATATCGAGCACAGTGTTGATCAAAATAAATAACTATGCTATATCGAGCACAGTGTTGATCAAAAAAATAACTATGCTATATCGAGCACAGTGTTGATCAAAAAAATAACTATGCTATATTGAGCACAGTGTTGATCAAAAAAATAACTGCTATATTGAGCACAGTGTTGATCAAAAAAATAACTATGCTATATTGAGCACAGTGTTGATCAAAAAAATAACTATGCTATATTGAGCACAGTGTTGATCAAAAAAATAACTATGCTATATTGAGCACAGTGTTGATCAAAAAAATAACTATGCTATATTGAGCACAGTGTTGATCAAAAAAATAACTATGCTATATTGAGCACAGTGTTGACCAAATTAACTACTATGCTATCTCGAACATAGTGTTACATAAATTACTATGCTATATCGAGCATAGTGTTGATCAAATTAAATACTTTTAATAACGAGCATGGTTTTTATTAAGCAATTCTATGCTATATGGAGTCAAGTTTTTATTTAAAAAATGACTATACTATATTGAGCCTAGTTATCATTTGAAAACGACAATCATATTGATCCTTGTATTTATCTAAAAATTAGATTATAAATTAAAAAGCTGCTTAATTGTAATTGGGCCAGTTCATTCAACTTACAAGGAACTCAAAAGCCAAGGGAAAAAGTAATACCGGATTTTTTTTTAAACCGGCACACAACTGTCTCATGTCAATTTAACTCATGGATTGACTTTCTTACGTGTATAGACAGATTAAATTGGGCGTTCCTCATTCAATATAGGGTCTGTTGGAATATCTCGCCTATTTCGCTTGGTTTTAACCTAGATTTGGGATAACATCGATTTTTGTTCTTAGCTTATATTTCCTGTCCTGAAATCAAATCATAATTTACTTTTTTAAATCTTGAGGATTGAACTTTAATTCAATGTTTTTATCACAAGCAGCGTTTGTTTTTCTGGTATCAGATGTTTGTTGTTGTTTTTAATGTGTTTAATAAAACACACACATAAAAATCTTTTTACACACAAAAACAAGTTTTAACGGAATTTAACCAATGTAAAAGCAAAAATTAAGACGTTTTAAAAATACTAGTTGATAATTTAAAAAATAAATCACTGAAAATGGCCGCGATGGGTAAAAACTTGGAATAAAACTTCAATGTTATATACGTTATTAAGTAAATTAGAATTAGTATAGGTAACCTTGAGTTAATAAAACCCCTTTTTGTTATAGTTACAGAAATACTTTTCGTTGTTCTGTTTCTTTACGAGGAGATAAAAGGATAACCCCCTTCATCCCAACTCACACCAATCCCCTTACAATACAAGGGAGATAAATCGGTCTGTCATTTTGGCATAGGGAACAGCTTCTCTGAAAATGGGTGTGAACGATTTGCAAAATACGATAAAATTAATTTTTGCGTTTATTAAAAATCTACTTGATAATTTTCTCTATTTTTAGGATACTTATTTTCCCTGCTACGTAATTATAAACAACAGTTTTTATTTGGAAATGCGTTTTTCATACGTACCTTCATCTGTATAAACAAATTTTTCAGATTTTGTATCGTTGCCTCGGAGGTTTGTAAAAATAGGGATTTAAGATGATGCTGTATTTTACTTGCAGTGAAGGTTCACATCTTGAATTCGTTTTTTTTACAAGCCTTCTAGTCGATAGAAGATTAAATTTTATTGCGTTTGGTAAAAGTTATTTGTTGTAAATTTGTTTTGTTTTTTCACCCCTTTTTTGTTGTTAACTATAATGCACCATTGTCAAATAATTAATTGAATCAAATTGTTATAAAACTTAAAAACTATAACAAATTTTGTTATGGTAATGTTTTCATTTCTATTTGTGAAATTATTGAATCTAAATAGCTTTTAAAGCTTTTAGTTTTTTAACACATGGAGAATGTGATAAGAATTTTACAGTCAGGAATGACTTTCTTATTCGACTTGTTTACGAATAAATCGAAATGCATTCTGGTGGATTTAATTTCGTAATTAATTTTTAATAGTATTTTTAGAAGTTTGTTCTAAGTATTTTTGGCACTTCTGCAGTTTAGCTGTCACTTACCGTCATCACAAATCGTAATTAAAGAGTTCCATTCATTCAACCCAGTCAACCGGAAGTGTTGGATTGAATTTTTTTTTTATCCCAAAATGGATCTGAATGGCCTCAATGTGCGAAATATTGGTAGGTTAACAAAGTTTTATAAAAAATTTTTAAAAATTAAAAAAAACAATGTTGACTGTTTGTTGGATTTTCGTTTTAAATGATAAATTTTCTTTTTAAAAGATCACTGTTGACTATTTTGAGAGTTTCAATTCATACATTAAAAAGAAATTCATACAATAAAAATAAAAAACATTTATTATTTTTATAAATTTTTACATTATTATATAAAATATTTTCATATTCAATAACGATACATTGTTCGCTGTTATTATTGTCATTTTGGATAAAAACATCTAATTCTGTTACTTCCGGTTGGTTGTCTGCCCCTGCCTTCAAAAAAAGAAAGCAAATAAAGTCCGAGTGACAGCTAAACTGCAGAAGTGCCGTATTTAAAAAATATATATATACGATTTATAATAAATAAAAAAAATAATAATTCAATAGATAAGTCACGTAGTCGCGAGAAAAACATACAGACACGCGTGAAGTTAATGAATTAATGTGTGAAACGAAACGTTTTTTTTCTATGAATACACGACAGTAAACTTGAGAAATATTTTTAAAAAAAGAAAAAAAGCGAAAAAAAAAAAAATCACGTTAAGTGTTTCCAACCAAATAAAGCATTATAAGGTTTACCCCCCCCCCCTCCCTAAACTAAGTGATTTTTTTTTTGATTTTTTGTAAATCGTGCTATAGTCGGTCCATATTTGCATTTAATTGTATAAATACAATGTATTTGTTATTTCAACTCGATACGATCTCCAGTCATCCAGTTAATTTGTAGGTGACCTACATTTTTATTCGGCCTTTTAAACAGGGTCGGATCCAAATGTAGTATCAAATTAAATTGATTTTGAACCATTGGGAATATTTTATGTAGGGTAGTCTACAGAGTAAATGTGGTATTGCTGAAGTCTTTCACCATTTGTCCACTGAAAGAATTAAAGGAACCATGCTCAGACGAATAATGATGAGTACGATAGACAGCGGATGACCATCGATCCCTCACTCACACGATTTGTAAAATTTGCTTACGTTTTTTTTTTTTTTTTTTTTTTTTTCAAATAAATAATTCAAAATGTATCTTCAGTTTCAGAAGACCATTCTCTCAGAGATTACCTCGTGCTTTCAAAGGCAACAGAGGTATAGCCCTCCTTCAGGGAATGGGGATGAGCGCATTGCTTGTCGTCTGGGGTGCCCTCCTCTGGTCCAGCTTTAAAAATTAGTCGATAGGGGGGGGGGGATCCACTGTCATAGGCTGTTTACAATCGCGACTTCCTTAATAGCAAGTTATTTATCTACCTCCCACAGCGGTAAGATGTGACACCAGGTCGGGAAAGTGGAATTTAAAAAGCCAGCACCCGAGAATTTCAGCACTCTGGCTTACAAAAAATGCCTGGGCAGCTCTGTCGGCATTACCCGGTAGGGGCGCCTCAGGCGATTAGCAATAAACTAACCCCTTCTGAAAGGGTGAGAAAGCAAAGCCTGGGAGGGTGGACCTCCTAGAACTGCACAGGACAAACCCCCATAGACAGGTGGAAATCAAGCCCCGAAGGGGAAGACAATACCAGTCTATGGGGTGCAGTATCCATCGGAACAGATACTACACTTTGACCCCAGCCAAAACCCTTTCCTTGATAGCAAACCGGAGACTTTTAATTGATATGCTCTTTACTTTCTAGTTGGTCAACCGCAGTGCTCAGTTTTTTTTTGTTTTTTTAGTACAAAATCAACAAGTGAAAAAAAAATTGCTCCTCAGGCCAGCTACTTGGCACTAATTGTCATGATCTGTTCCTACTCAATTCTAACCCGCACGAACTCTGTCAATCGCATTTCAGATATCGGCTTGTATCTGATCCCCGATTTATTTTCTATCTGGCAAACAGGGCGCGTGTTGCAGTTTGACTAATTCAACTAGTCCACATTTCGTCTGACTATCGACTAGCTCAACTCGTCCAACTGTTGACTTGACCCGCCTCTCAACCGCAATATGATAAGAACATTTTTTCCTTCAGTCTGCCGAGCAGTCAGTAAGTATTGTCTTTTGTTGTGCCTTAGAAAAATGTGCTAAGATTCACGCTTGTTGAATTGGCAACTGAATATAGTTCCACTCAACCAAGTGCTGATAAGGCCATCGACCTGATCACCGCACTACGTGATAATTACTGCACTGCAGAGGTATCACGTGACATAAAAATTAGGCGCCAAATTTGTTCTTTCAAAATTGTATCTTCAGTCCGAGAATAAAAGTTGTGCAATACACACGTATTATTGTTACCCCATTCTATTCTTGTCTTTTCTTCTATGTCTTCGTGACTCATAGTCTACCACGATGTTACGCTCTACCCATCAAAGCTTAACAGGTTATGTGCCCAGCTATGCAAACCACAGACTAATGTTTCAGGGAGATGAAAGAAAGTATGAATTATGGGAAGTGAAGTTCCTTGGCTACATGCGGACTCAAAAACTGTACAGCACCATTACAGCAGGGAGCAGAGCTGAAATAAATCAGAACAAGAACGTCGAAGCTTTTGGTGAACTAGTACAATACTTCGATGACCGAAGTCTTTCGTTGATCATACGAGACGCGAATAACGATGGCAGAAAAGCATTAAATATCCTAAGAGAACATTATCTGTCACGTGCCGACAACTGGCAATCGTGATGAAAATATTGCGGAAAATTCAACAAGTTATGAAAATTGGTTAAAGACAAAATCTGAAAAAACAAAACAAAAAGAAAACTAATTTAATTGGTAGGGTAAAAAAGGAGTAGGTAAGAAAAACAAAAAGGCACTTCTGCAGTTTAGGGGCATGGTGAATTTATTTGTTTTTATTTCAGAAGAGCTACATTACTGGCAGGGGCAGACAATCCTTTTTTTTGTACTTAAGAGCAAGACAAACCGAGAATAAGTAAGAAATTATGCAAATTCAAATTAATTAATAGAACATTTTGTTTTTTCTTTCAAAATCAAATTAACAGTTTTTAAGAAATTAAATTAAAACAGTCATGTTTTTTCAATATGTGAGCAGTTTCTTTTAAAATCTGAATTTAAAAAAAAAAAACGAAGACTTTATTTACAATATATGCGCCAATCTGCTAATGTATGATGTGAAACAATGCAGCACTCTCTTTGTACAGTTTCATAATTTGCAGAGGTATATGACAAGTATAATGGTATATTTGAATGTTAAAAGATACTACCCTTCCTAATCGACCGACCCGGAGTGGTAGTACCTGTTAGGGTCCCAACTATGGGTTAAATAGAAACAGATGAAACAAAAAAGAGAAGAAAACAAATATACTTTAACAACCAAACCAAACACCATCAATAAATATTTGAACATATAAAGAACTTGAAGCATAAAAACTTTCACCAAAATGACTGCATTCGGCATTAAATAACCTGAAAAGAGTTGATATGCCGTAAAACAAAACAACCAAACCAAACAACCAAACCTAATCGACCTGATATTGTGACAGTGTCTTTGAGGACATCTCTACCTAAACCAATCAATTTTATCAGTGTTTCTGTATTACAGGGCCGATAAAAAAATTTATTTTTAATTTTAAGAGTCAAATGACAGGGGGAGATAAGTGTTCCCCTACCCAGAATTTATCTTCAAAGGGATTTTACTGTTATGTATACGTAAAAGGATTATTTAGGAATCAAACCATCACAACGCTTCATGGTATTCGGTACCAATAAAAATTAAAGATTTATTGAAATCAATTTGTGCGCTTGCAAGAAGTCTATCATTTTGGCATTATCTCTGGTTAAATATAAAATATCTTCAAGTTCAGAGCGTTAAAATCCATTTTTAGATAAATCCTGAGGAACACTTTGAATTATCTCCCCTTCTTATTTGGCTCTTCAAAAGTAAAGATAGAAAAATGTTTTTTCGGCCCTGTAATATAGAAGCACCATTTCATCGACTGTTGTCATTTACATCTCCACTCCGCGGGTGCATATCTTGCTGGAAGAAAGTAGTTTATGCGTTTGTAATAAGTTGACCACTTTCTGTTGAGTACTGATTAAATAAATAAAATCTCGCATATTCAGGGCATTCACGGAGAAAATATCTATCTAAATCAGGGACGGGCAACCTCCGGCCCGCGGGGCCGGATGTGGCCCACGAAGGCTTAGCGTCCGACCCGCCATTCTACTATGCTTTATTATTGCAATCCGGCCTGCGGACCTCCCAGTAAAACTCATATCATTTTGTGACAGACGTAAAAGTAGGTTTCAATTAAGATTTACAGTGGGATAAAAATGTATAAATATCAGCGAGCGATGATGCATGTATATTTCATTTTTCTTTAACTATTAATTTCAAATCCTTGGCCTGAGATAAAAATAGAAAAAGAGAAAGAGGGAGGCAAAGAGGAAACGAGAGACGAGGAAAGAGCATGAAACATAGAACTTATGTGAGATGTGTCAAAACGAATGCTGGATCAACTTCCCCCATCATTATTTTTTATGGTTCCAAAATGGCTCTTCGTCGGCGCCTTTTATAACATCATATACAGAAGTCTCTTGAGAAAAAATATCAGATTTGTAGAGTGTTCAATGCAATTTTTGTACAATTTATTCGTGTAAACAAAATATAGTAATTCTGAGATTTCGTTTTTCACTCCGGCCCGCGATCTCCTTCCAAAAGTCTCATCTGGCCCTCACTCTGAGAAGGTTGCTGCCCCTGATCTAAATAAATAAATGCGAAAGATTTTTCATTCATCACTCATATATTAATATCAAAACGGGTTAGGGGAAAATATTGCGTTAAAATACTGTATATATATATCGTAGAAACGAAAGGCACAAATTCTTTCCATGCTTAATTTGCATAACTATTTTTTAAACATTTCACAATTTTAAAGTTAAAGAAGGAGGCAAAATGCCTTCATCAAAAACCATGTGTTAGATGCAGATATTTTTATTAAAATCAAAACAAAAAAAACAAACATTTTTTTTTTCATCTTGACTTTTTTATCTAATATTTCGCTTGATATAACAAGCCTCGACAGAGCTTTAGACAAATAAAAGGTATTAACCTTTTTTTTTTCGTAATAATCCTTCCTGACGTCTGCTGTTGTGTGGACTAACGGTGTAAATGTCTCTTAAATTGAACTTAAATCGCGCATGGTCGCTGGTAGGTATTAATTTGGGAAAGTTCAATTTAAAAGAGATATTTACACCGTTAGTCCACACAACATCGGACGTGACTTCTAGAAGACCAGGAAGGATTATTACGAAAAAAAAAAGGTTAATACCTTTTATTTGTCTAAAGCTCTGATGAGGCTTGTTATATCAAGCGAAATATTAGATTAAAAAATCAAGATGAAGAAAAAAAAAATGTTTTGATTTTTTGTTTTGATTTTAATAAAAAATATCTGCATCTGGTTTTTTATGAAGGCATTTTGCCTCCTTCTTTAACTTTAAAATTCTAAAGCTGCTTAAAAAAAAAACTGAACTTTCACAAATTTATACTTCACAACTAATTTATGTTTGGTGTTATTGATTCATAATTTTATCGTTCTGTTTATTCCATATATATGCAATATTTTTGTCGATATTAACAGTAATGAACTAAAGTAATTTAATACAAAAACGGTAAATTATTAAACATTTCTGAAAATATTTTTGATTCATTTTCAGGGAAAGATACATGAGGCATAAGAAAGAGTTATGAAAAGGGAAAAGGTCTTCCCTCTCACTCATTAGCGACGCCATACAGATGAAGGGGGAAGCGTGTCAGACTGCTTCCTCCTGTTAGAGAACGATGTCGCATGTTTTTATTTTTTTTAATAAATAAAAATAAAGAAAGCACACACGTGTCTTGGCAGTTTTATTAAAAAGATCGAAATTACCAAAATGTTAATATCTATTTATATGAATAAATGCGTGGTTACAAAAAAGTTATGAATGAAATGTTTAATATTTAACATTTTGGTTTCAAGTATTTCAAGTAGCGAACTTTGCGAAACAATAGCGAGTTGGCAAAGTCAGCTAGTCAACTATAAAATTAATTAATGATTATCTCCCTTGCTGTTAAGTAAAAACAAAGAGGATTGTCTGCCCTTGACACTAATGTAGCTCTTCTGAAATGAAAACAAATAAATTCGCCATGTCCCTAAACTGCAAAAGTGCCCCCCCCAAAAAAAAATAAAATCATTAAAATTTACATCATTATATTTTTTTCATTAAAAAAAAAAAAATATTTATTCATGAAACTTACTATACAATGACTGTTTTTTTTTTCTTGATTTAAATGTTTTTCCTTAATTTTTAAAGTTTGCTTGCATTTTCGCAAAAAAATATCACGGCACCTTCCAACGGTTTACGTAACCTGCGGAAATATGCCAATGCAACGTTGGTTGTAGCGCGGTCCGTGAACTGCAGAAGTACCTAATTTTGGGGTGTGGTTTCTGTGTTTTGCACACGCTGTTGACCAATTAACACGTATAGGATTGGGATACATGCCAACCCTATAAGTCCTTCAACTGCATGTGCGATATCAACAAATCAACCACTATCGTTGGGGAAGCAAGCCAACGAGGCACTTGAAAATGCAACGTCGTGCGACATCAGCAACCGAACTAACTATTCTGCAAATGGACTTTCGGCTTCAAATGTCACCGATTATTATTTATATATATATATATATATATATATATATATATATGATGGACTCTCCCGTCGATTTCGACATATGAGTGCCCCACGTGAATTTATAATTGCAAGGGTTGCGTAATCACCAACAACCGCTCTCCTGAGTCGGCATTGCTTGATTCCAATGGCAGGTAACAGGACGACTAGAAACAATGCCGAGATAAGCAGAGAGCACATACAGCACCTGGTATTCCCAAATGGTCACCCATTTAGTACTGGCCAGGCTCGACACCACTTAACTTCAGTGATCTAACGGGAACCGGTGTGTCAACGTGATTGTGCCGTATATATATATATATATATATATATATATATATATATATATATATATATATATATATATATATATATATATATAGCTTTTATTTCACAATTGATTTCAGTTTTGAATTTAAATTAATTTTAACCAGATTCTTCATTTCACAGTTGCCTCCCCTTGACCGTTCATTTTATAGTTACATTAACGGCTCAAATTTATCAAATTTAAAATTGAAATTGAATTAAAAAAATAAATAAATAAATAAATTAAAAACAATAATAAATAATAAAATATATAAATAAACAAATATTAATAAGATGACAAGCTTTAAGCTGAATAATTATACAATTAAATTATGATAGGAATAATTAATATTGATATCCAATTAGCTTATCTAAACTCATTTTCTGCGTACCTACCATCAATTCTCTGCGGTATTTCGTCAACAGTTGTGTCCATCTTGCCTTTCGACCACTCGGTCATATTTTTGTTCTTTTGATAATGAGAGGTCCCGCTCTCGAAAATTAAAGTTTACCTTTGCCGGAACCTTTTTAAATTGCTTGACAGTAAACTTTTTTCTATTTACTGCTCTGGTATTTAATCTGTTTTAACGTGAAATATTAATAAATTGATTTGAGATTCCATTCATATTTTCTCTTCTCATTTATTTTTGTTCATCTGTTCCACCTTCCGGTACCTATATCATATTGCTCTTGCCTCGGATTACCAACTCACATTTATATTTACCAGCAATGCTTCAAGCAAACTACAATTTCCTTTTATATATATATATATATATATATATATATATATATATATATATATATGTCATATAAATATATCATATAAATATGTCATACAAATGTGTCATATAAATATATGTCACCGGTTATGTATATTCTTGTGTTGTTTTCGGACCACCACTTACAATACAGACCGTATACGTCAAACCCCCTGTAAAAATAAGGAGGATTTTTAACAAGAGCCAACAAAACAAAAGAAGGGTAAAAAAAACAAATATGCAACAAATAAACGTTACCAAAGGCAAGATAAGTTACTCTACTACCTACCTGGATAAATTTTCTCGTGTTTTGTTGGCTCTTGCTAAAAATGCCCAAATAAGTTTAGAATGGGAAATTTTCAGGTATTTAATCACTTCCCACAGCAGCAATATGTGACACAAGGTCGGAAAGTGGGGGAAGAGTCAAGCCAGCCCCTCCAAAAGAAGGAGCACTCTGGCCTTGCAAAAATAACCTGAGCAACCCCGTCGGCATTCCCTGGTCAGAGCGCCTCAGGCAGTAAGCGATAAACTTATTCCACCCCAAACAGGGGAGGCAAGGCCTGGGAGGATGCACCTCCTATGACAACACAGGACAGTATGCCTGGCAGATAAAAGGCAACCGAAATGGCCCAGTTCCTGCCGGATGGATTGTCGAAAACGAATCCTCGACTGGTATTACCCCATCCCGACGTCCACAATCAACCGAAGTTAATGAAAGACTGAACATGGTTTAAGTACAGTGGAAGTTTTCATTAGAAGTCAAGTGAGAGCGACGTGTCCCGGCAGTGACGTCACAGGCAAGAAGTCGCTTGTATGCCATGGCGAATGAGCAGATCAGATCTTTCTTTTTTCACTGAATTGGCAGAGAGAGCGGACGGGTTTTTGGATAGCTTTGCACTCCACTTATGGTGGGACGAATTGGGATATTGTGTGTGTAATATATTATGTGTGTAATATACCATGGACGGCAGAACCGGGGGGGGGGGGGCAGAGGGGGTTCAAGCCCCCCCCCCCACTTTTTAACTTGCCCCCCCCCACTTTACGGTCATCAATAATGAAGTTATATATGCATGTGTTTAACCGGGCCCCCCCCACTTTTTAGGAGAGCCCCCCCCCCCACTTTTATAACTGTCCCGCCAGTCCTGTATGTGCGTAATATATTATGTGCGTAATATACTATGTGTGTAATATACTATGTGTGTAATATACTATGTAATATATTATGTGCGTAATATATTATGTGCGTTATACTATTATAATAAGGAAAGAAAATTCCAAAAGGATTGTTAAAACCCAAGTGAAGTTGTGCTGTGCCTTTATTAATAAAGTTTACAAGAGCTGTTATTAAAAAGGAGATGGAGGCGTCTACAACGAGAGAGAAGAGGAGAGGAAACAAATTCTTATTCATGAAAATCGCTCCAGACAATTCATGAAGCCACTTGATGTAAGGAGTTAAAAATTTTTAAAAAAACTACTTCAAGATCAAAAAGCTCGCCAACAATAAGTGTTAGATGGATAAATTCCGACACAGAAAACAGCAATTCTTCCCCCTTTGTCAGAAACATCGCTCATGGAATGTGAGGACTAAAGGACAAAATAAGGGAAGCGAGATTTACAAGGCTGCCAAAAGTAAACCCAAGATTCACTTTCTACTCTCCTACTGCTGTGTGTTGCCTACCAGCTGTCTACATGATGGACTGCTTTCTAGATAATCTGCAAGGATCGAAGACCACCCTAAGCAACAAGTTGTGACCCCTACGTGATACATACGCAGCGGCTGAGTAACAAAATGGCAGACCACATGGGTGAACCAGCAATCAATGTATCAGCTCCACTGGTGCGTCTGTTGTCACCTTACAACACTACGACAGAGAGAGATCAATCCAACCCGACTCCTCAGAGTTATGATTTAATACGTGATGGATACAAGTCAGACTCAACACTACTAATGGTTTTAATGAACATCTCCATCATTCTCTGAGGATTACCAATCTCTTCCAGCAAACGACACCACAACCAACTATGTCTGGACATTCATCTCGTATGCCCAGAACTTCGATGAACAAAGTCATCACAAAAACAAAACAGTTAAAACGAGTACAGATACAGTGCACAAATTATTCAACAACTTGATGTCCGTTGATTAATTCCGACGAAGAACTCATCAACTTCGAATGATGCACACCATTAACAGTGCAGATTCACTTGCATTTGTCAATTCAAACTGCAGACTCACTTGCACGCATCGCTTCAAACAGTGCAGACTCACTTGCACGCATCGCTTCAAACAGTGCAGACTCACTTGCACGCATCGCTTCAAACAGTGCAGACTCACTTGCACGCATCGCTTCAAACAGTGCAGACTCACTTGCATGCATCGCTTCAAACAGTGCAGACTCACTTGCATGCATCGCTTCAAACAGTGCAGACTCACTTGCACGCATCGCTTCAAACAGTGCAGACTCACTTGCACGCATCGCTTCAAACAGTGCAGACTCACTTGCATGCATCGCTTCAAACAGTGCAGACTCACTTGCATGCATCGCTTCAAACAGTGCAGACACACTTGCATGCATCACTTCAACTGTCTTTGCAGACTCACTTGCAAAAACGACCCATTCTGAACAATTTTGCAGACTCACTTGCAAATGACTTACTTCCATTGACCTTCGGTCTGGGATCAAAGTATAGAATCTGTTCTGTCCTCAGTCAGAGGAGGGGAAATCCTTCTCGACTGTGGCAATTTTTATTTTGTTGCATCCAGTGCTCCTTGTTTTGGGGGTGCTACATATCCCCCACATAAAAAAAACGACCGTGTGTTTAACTTTGCCCTCGTGGGGAGACAAGTAAATAGAAACTCATTTCCAACTTGTGTGTATCCGTTTTATTACCAATTTCTCTCAACTATTTTCTAATTGATAGGATCAATCATTAAGGGAGAGTGCCTTGTCGTTGGCTATTTACAACCACCACTCCCTTGGTAGCAAAACAAATACTGTTAATTTGCGTGACATTCACCTTTATTTGACCAGTGCCGTATTGTCCTCACGTCTCCTAAAAGTTGTGTCAGGTGACCTCCACAAGTTGCACTGCAACACCACCATAAACTGATGTTTTGTCTAACTTTGCCGCTGTGGAAGGGAGGTAAACCCTTCCAGCCTTTTAGGTTAGGATAAAAGTGTAGTATCTGTTGAGTTAGAGAAGACCATTTCGGAACGGGTGGATTTATTCTATGCTGTAGATAATGATGATGATGATGATGATGATGATGATGATGATGATGATGATAGCAATATTGGAAGGTTACCTTGAATCATTAACAATCGGCTTGTCGCAGTGTATGATGATGATGACCTGTAGAGCAGTGTTTGGAATGTAGTAACGGTTATTTAGGCTTGGTGCTAGGAACAGAGCTGCTGTGCATCGAATGGTAGCTGCTGTGCATAGAATGGTAGCTGCTTATTTTTACTTGTATTATCTTTTAGTAAAATAATAATAATAATAATAATAATAATAATAATAATAATAATAATAATAGGTTAACGTGTAGTTCAGATGACAGTTAAGTTTTCGGAAAGGCATTAGCTAAAAATTTTGTTTTTTTTACCATTATGACACACTGAATGTATTGGGATCAAAATCAATTTAATAATATTATTTATTAACAACACGTTTACCAAATAATTTATTCAAAAAATTTAAACATTTATAAAAATATATTTTCCTGATAAATATTTTAATTGTTTTAAATAAATTATTTTTATATAAGTCAATAAAAGACTTTACTTCTTTTCATTCGACCTAGTTCGGATTCGCATGTTTTGCAATTATCGTCTATCCGGTGAAACATGTTTAGGAAATAAGTCGATAATACTAGCATATTTACTAATTTAAAAAGTGTGATTGATTTTAACTTCAATATATTCATCATGTCATAATCTTTTTAAAAAATACAATTTTTGAGTTACTTAATTTTCACGTTTAAATAATAATAATAATAATAATAATAATAATAATAATAATAATAATAATGATGGCTGCACAGAACAATGCAATTAGGACAAACTACATTAAAGCTAAAATAGATAAAACTCAGGAAAACAGTAAATGCAGACTCTGTGGACAAAGAGACGAAACAATAAATCATATAATAAGTGAATGTAGCAAACTAGCTCAGAACGAGTATAAGAACAGACATGACTGTGTGGGGAAAGCAGTACATCGGGAACTGTGCAAACAATTGAATTTCGAATACACAGACAAATGGTACAAACATAAGCCAGAAACAGTACTGGAAAACGAAAAACACAAACTCATCTGGGATATGGATATACAAACAGACAAACTCATACAAGCAAGGAGACCGTATGTTATAATAATCAACAAGAAGGAAAAATCTTTCAAAATCGTAGACTTCGCCGTTCCAGCAGACCACAGAGTGAAAAGCAAAGAAACAGACAAACGAAGCAAATACACAGAACTAGCCAGAGAGCTGAAAGGAATATGGAGCATGAAGAAAGTCAGTATAATACCAATAATCGTAGGAGCACTAGGAACAATCCAAAAAAACCTGGAAAAACGACTGGGAGAAATTGGGATCAAAGGAATCATTGGAACTATACAAAGGACAGCAATGATCAAAACAGCTACAATCTAAAGAAAAATTATTGAATGCAGAAATTAACCCGCATAAGCTACGAAGGATCATACGGAATCTAACACAGGAAGAAAACAAAACTAATGAAAGAACACACCACAAACAAAGAAACAGAAAATGCAAGAAACATCACTTAATAAGCCCCCCCCCCCTACCCCCAATAAATTACAGCGGCCTCAACTGACACAACACAAAAATGGACCAATGAACAGAAATAGCAAGAAACACCATAAGCTCACCATCCCCACCCCACAAAATAAATAAATAAAAAATAATCAGCTCCCCTAAAAAAAAATTTAAAAAAATTAAAAAATAAAAATAAATAAAATAAAAAATGGTACCAGTCTAGGCTGACACCACACAAAATATCTGCATAGGGTCAAGGAGGATGAGAAGACCGAGGAGGGACAGCACAAACCAGACCTCCACTGGAAGTGCAGAAACTGCTGGGACATCGGGGAGGCTTACTGCCACCCAAACCCCAGAAAACACCAATGGTCCTTGCCGGCGAGAAATCAATGGTAAACGGCTGTTGTGATACTGCAAATTTATTTGCGGTGGCTACCGAAGAGAGGTGGAGAATACTGGAAATCTGGGGAGACTTGTTGTCACTCAGATTCCAGGGAATACCACCGGTTGTCGGTGAACAATCACTGATGACCTAGTGAGTAAATAATAATAATGTTAACAGCATTAAATTATAATAAGGTTTATTGTACACGTGAAACCCCGAAAGGAAAACTCGATCAGAAAAATATAGTCGCCATCTTTATAAAACAAGTCGACAAAGAGGCTAGCTAAGGAAGAGGATAACTCAAGTTCATAACCCTATCCTTTAACTAGAAAATTATGATCTCGGGTTACCGTTCTTCCTTGGGAAGCCTATCCCAGGACTTGTTATAAAGATGGCGACTATATTTTTCCGGCAAGTTTTCATTCCGGCGTTTCGTGTGTAGTACGACGAAACTTGCCCAAACTTAATGTGTTTAATGTTATTTAATTTTTTTCTAAAACATGGTTTAAGTTTTTTAAAAATAAATAAATAAATAAATAAATAAATAAGTTATTGGGGGGTAATGCCGAAACTGATTTCATTCTAAACAATTTACGTGACCGAAATAGGAATTTACTGTGATTTGTTAGTGAACAAACCATGAACGGGAAAGAAAGAAAAAAAATACGAAATTCATTCATGGTTTTCCATTTTTTTTTTTTTTTTTTTTTTTGTAGAAAATGAAAACAAACTGGGTGTGATTTCTGTTGTTGTTGACGATGTTTAGAATGGTAGGAAGAAAATAACTTTAACTAATGCATGTTGTTTTATCCCTGCCCCACACATGTGGGGTCTGTTTTTACGAAAAAAAAAAAAAAAACTGCGTATATATCGGCAAACATTTTTTTAATTATTACTTGCACCCCCCCCCCCCCCCCAGCTGAGATTCTTTTTTGTTTTTCTTCTTCTTTTCGTTGGATTACTCTGAAAGTCAAAACACGTAGATTTCTTTAAAGTAAAATAATTACATAATTTAGACTTTCGAGCGGGTGTTCACTTTACTATATAAATATAACGTAAAATGATCATCCACTTTCTGACCCGAAACGTCAAACGATTATCGAATCACTTTTATAGCAGTTGTTAAATGTTTTGCTCGGAATTTTGTTTTTAGTTAATTAAGCAGAGCGATTAAATTTATTGATAATTTAATTTTAATTTAATTCTTAAAGTAATAAATTAAATTTATCAATAAATTCAATTATTTGTTGTCACTGTGTTGGCGGTCTCTGTTATTACCCCCCCCCCCCCCCCCCAAAAAAAAAAAAAGTTAATATTGTTGTTTTTTTAAATTTAATTACTTCCGAAATGATTTTTTTGTGTGGCCATAAGTCCTCCAGATCATACCATTACAATTTTTTTTTTTTTAATTATTTTTTAACAGTTTAATATATTTAATTTTGGGGATGGGGAATTGATTGGGTGGGAAAGCATGTAAGTACATTGCAATGACCCTATTTAAATTACTTTTCACTGCAGAAGATAGGTCAGAAGGTCAGCTCCCCCGCGTGGGGTAATCTTGTCGAGTTCAAAAATAACCCCCTACCGGGGAATACTGACGGGTCCGACAATTACAAAGGAGGAGGCAATGCCTGGGAGGACACACCGCCTAGGACCGATAAAGTAGTGTCTGATGAATAATTTCAGTAATTTTTTTTAACTACCTCGAGACGCACCCGGCGTTTCCTCGAGAATCAATGAGAATCCCTGTGCCGTCCTGCTCAGAGCCCTAAACTCCTTATTGAGAGTTCTATTATGACATTTTGAGAAATATAATATATACATATATATATTATTTTCAAGACAAGTTTTCTTTTTTATATATGTCAAATCCCCTTTGATGAAAATGAAATATACTTTTGAAAGTACCCTGGGTAATGAAGTTTCAGAATATATATTGTTACGAGGACCCATCCCCCCAAATCCTAGAAGTTCGTTGACAAACATACGAACAGGAAGTACAACTTTATATAATTTATTTATCTTCCTCCCACAAGGTAAGATGTGACACAAGGTCGGGAAAGTGGGATTTGAAAAGCCAGTGCCTGAGCAGGTGAGCACTCTGGCCATTAAAAATTGCCTGGGCAGCCCCGTTGGCATTCCCCGGTAGGGGCGCCTCAGGCAGTAAGCAATAAACTTACTCTTCCCCAAAGAGGGGAAGCGAAGCCTGAGAGGGTGGACCTCCTAGAACTGCACAGGACAGACCCATAGACCGGCGTCATCAAGCCCCGAAGGCCAAGACAATACCAGTCTATGGGGTGCAGTATCCATCGGAACTGATACTACACTTTGATCTTAGCCAAAAGGCCAAGATTAAAGAGCATTCAAATAACAAAATTTAGAATTTGATGTTTTAAATATTTATTTTTTTAACTACGTTTTTAACTATAAGTAATAAAAAAAAAAACTGCTTACAATTATACAAACACTGCTTAAATTAAAATATACATATTCGTTTTTGTAAACATTGAGATTTTAATTAAAGTTTAAAATAAAAAAATTAAAAACATGCTTTATTTTGATTTAATTCAGATAAATTTAAATTAACTGCTAAAAAAAAAAACTGCTAATTTTTATTTACTTTAAAATAAAGACTGAATCCAAGTTTGGTTGTTATTTGTCGTTTAAAGTTTCCAAGTCAGCTGAAAAATCAGTGTTGACATTATTTTATGAAGTAGCGAGCTGTATTTACTTGGCGTTGCCCGGGTGAAAGGATTAGAGAAAATATATTCAAAATTATAATCAGATTTACAATTATTCTTAATAGGATTTTGGTGCTTGTACAGAAACGGGTACAATCGCTGAAAATCGCAGTTCCAATTAAATTAACCGGAAAACTCTGATATATTTATGTATCAAGCAAAAATAGGTTTGTACTCCAAAAATTAGCAAAAACTATCTAGTAGAATTGTAAAAAAAAAAAAAAAAATTAAAATCCGTTATATCGTTTAATCGGGTTCGGTCATTGCTTCGAGCGAAAAACACGAAATTCAGGGGGGAGATAACTCAGTCTGTCATATTAACAAGTAATAAATCAATTGCATTCACCAAAATACGATGAAACTGATTTTTATTTTTAATTAAAATTCTACTCGATGATTTTTCCTACTTTTTGGTGAGGATACTTATTTAAATCTGCTTATTTAAATCTATATAATATTGTTTTTTTTATTTATTTATTTTTTTTTGCGGTATTGAGAATTTAATACGGACGCTTCTCTGTACAAGCACCATTTTAAAAAAAAATAGGATTTTTATTTCAATCGGTTTTAGTTTTCTTCCCTTATTTTAATTTTTATTTCAATAAATATTCGACTAGTAAATACTAATTTGATGTGCATTTATCAAATGTATAGGCGAGAAGCACACAGACACACGCGATCTTGTCTGATAGGTTTATTAATACAAAAACTAAGAAAAACGTTTCTTGGAAGTCGCGTTCAAAAATTCAACCAAAACGAATAAACAAAAAAAACGTTCGTTTAAGTTTACGTGATAAAAGGCTAGCCATGTTTACATTATTTGCTAAAAAGAAATTTAAGAAAAAAACATTTAGTTTTTCTCTTTTTGATTGCAATTAATATTCGATCAAGAAATAAATTTTAAAATACAACGTGTGTTTATCAGTCACGTAGAGATGAGAAATACACAGAAACATGCAAGAAGTTGTCTCGTAATGTTATTATTATTATTAATATAAGGATGTGCTTGCTTGTTTATATTTTTTTACTACTAAGTTAGTATTGCTAACTAATTTAAGTCAACAAAAATAGGGGGGGGGGTTCTTGTTTTGTACGCTTGGAGTAAAAGTCGCCCATAAATCAAAACTGTTAAAAAGATTTAAAACAATAAAAACACAGACATTGACCGACAGAGTTCCCCACCCAAAAAATATAGACATCATTTCGTCTAGACAACAACAACAACAACAACAGCGCGGGAATAACAAACGTTGGGGGAGAGGGGGGGGCAATGTCTGTAAAAAAAAGTTTTAGAAACAGATTTGTTTTTATTATTAATTTGAATTTCGCACAATGTGACTGTCTGTGACTTACCTAAAGCAATCGAGGTGCCATGTCGATTGAAGTGCTTGGATCATCACACCCGAATCGTTGTCGGTGGCTATGTCGACGGTACATCCACGGCATTTCGGTAAATCCCCTGCGAAAACAAAAGAGGGGACGTGCGGAAAATTAGGCGAACGGTCCACGGATGGGTGGGGGTCAACTTTGGACGTTTCCGAAAAGTTTTGGTTATGGATTTTTGTGCTTACCTTTCGAGACGGGACGAACATCACCGGACATTTTTTTTTATTTGTGGCGTGCTTTCTCTTTCTTTTCTTTCAGTGTCTGTCAGCCTGTTTATCTTGCCTCCCCCTCTCTCTCTCTTGTTCTACACCCCCTCTCTCTCTCTCTTTCTGTTTCTTTTTTTTTTTACTCGGCTTTCTTTCTTCTTTGCTTCGGTCGACTCGTTTGTCAGACATTTTATCCGTCTCTCTCTTGCGTTACTTACTTCTCTTTCTTTCCATCTCTCTCTTCTTACAAGTCTTTCTTTCTCGCTATCATGTGTTTCTTCTTTCTCTCATATTTACTACTTTCTCTCTCCCCCCCCATCTCTCTCTCTCTCTCTCTCTTGCGTTACTCCCTTCTCTTTCTTTCAATCTCTCTCTTTCTCTCTCTCTCTTGCGTTACTCCCTTCTCTTTCTTTCAATCTCTCTCTCTCTCTCTTGCGTTACTTCCTTCTCTTTCTTTCAATCTCTCTCTTTCTCTCTCTCTCTCTCTCTTGCGTTACTTCCTTTTCTTTCTTTCCATCTCCCTCTCTCTTTCTCTCTCTCTCTTCTGGCAAGTCTTTCTTTCTCGCTATCATGTGTTTCTTCTTTCTCTCATATTTACTACTTTCTCTCTCCCCCGCTCTCTCTCTCCCCCCCCTCTCTCTCTCTCTCTCTCTCTCTTGCGTTACTTCCTTCTCTTTCTTTCAATCTCTCTCTCTCTTGCGTTACTTCCTTCTCTTTCTTTCAATCTCTCCCTTTCTCTCTCTCTCTCTCTCTCTCTCTCTCTCTCTCTCTCTCTTGCGTTACTTCCTTTTCTTTCTTTCCATCTCCCTCTCTCTTTCTCTCTCTCTCTCTCTTCTGGCAAGTCTTTCTTTCTCGCTATCATGTCTTTTTTCTTCTTTCTCTCATATTTACTACTTTTTCTCTCTCTATCTCTATCTCTCTCTCTCTCTCTCTCTCTCTCTCTCTCTCTCTCTCTCTCTCTCTAGGCTTTCTTTCTTCTTCCCTTCGGTCGAATCGTTTGTCTGACTTTATATTTGTCTTTCTTGTGTCACTTCGTCCTCTCTCTTTTTTACTAGTCTGTCTTTCTCTTTCCTCTCTTTCTTTTTCTATCATTCTTCCCCCCCCCTCTCTCTCTCTCTCTCTCTAACATTTCTTTCATTCGTTTGTCTTTTTATTTTGTCTTACTTTCTGTGTCTTTTCTTCTTTTTCCATTTCTTTTATATTCCTTATTCTGTTGATAACCCTTTTTATCTTCTTTCTTTTTTATATATATTTTCTGCTATTCTTTCTCCTTTCTTTTTTTAAACAGAAACATAGGCGATCTCATTGAATCCTCTAACATTGTAAACGCCAAACATAAGAATTACGGACATTCCAACTTGATCGCTCACTCAATATAAACATCAGGAATCATTTACCCTACCGAGAGAGTAACAATTACTGGAACAAGTGGCGCTTGTTCGTAATACTCCACCACCCGTTCTTCTCAACTTTTTTACTGACCATTTTTTTTTTCTTTTTTCGGCGTACAATTACCTATTATGTCGTTAGAGAATTTCGTGTTTTTTGGAAATATTTTTCAAATATTTTAGATTTTAGAAGTGGGATCAGTTTCATATATAAATTTAACGTAAACTGATCACCCACTTTGTGACCATCACACATTTTTTACATTATTTTTTTTCTTTTTTCGGTATACAATTACCTATTACGGCGCTAGAGCATTCCGTTTTTTTGGAAATTTTTTCAAATATTTTAGTTTTTAGAAGCGGGGGATCAGTTTACTATATAAATTTAATGTAAAATGATCATCCACTTTTTGACCATGTACAAAAATCTAAAATATATTTTTTTTAATTTAAAAAAAAACACGGAATTTCTAGCGGCATGATAGGGGAAAGAAGGGGAAAAAATTGCATTTAAAAAAAGTGAAAAGAAATGAGTGGTGGTGTATTACGAACGAACAACAACATGCAACATTTTTTTCATCTTTTTTACGGACCAAATTTTTTTTTTTTTTAGTACAATTATTTATCATGCCGCTTTTACAATAATCCGCAGAGTGAAAACGCTATAAAAACAAATATACAACAAATAAAAGTAACTGTAGCCGATAAAAGTTATTTTCCAACTTATCTGTGACATTTGTTTGTATTTTTAAGCCGTTTCAACTGCTATTTATTAGAAATCAATATTTTTGTCACACGAACATTGGACAAGCGATGGGGGAGGGGTCGTAACGACGTAAGGCAGGGCGGCCATTTTGTTTTAGTAAAAATACGTGCCAAAAAAAACAAGAATTTTTTTTTTACATCTAATAAAAACCCATTTATAGTACGTAAAAATACAAACAAATTTCATAGGTAAGTAGGAAAATATCTATTCTCGACGTAGGTCACCTTAACTTGTTGCATATTTTTTTTACCCCGTTCTCGTTCGTTTTTTGGACCCCGTTGGCGACTCTGCGGATTATTGTAAAAGATATCCGTTAAATTTATATAGGAAACTGACCTCCCCCCTCTTTTTTTATTTATAACCCCCCCCCCCTTTTTTTTTACTAAAACGTCACCACTTACCAAGGCCCAAAGGCCACTTGAGGATAAGGGTTAATGAGTGTCAGGTGGACGGTGAAACACCACCGTGAGAACAAAAAAAAAATTAAAGAGTTATAATTAAAGTTGATGAATTTGAAAAACAGAAAAAATAATTTTTATTTAATTTAAGCTGATAAACAGATTTAAAGTAATTTTCACTTTGTCAAAGTCCATCAGCTCCACAGTTTTATGTTCAATTGATAAGAATAACAAATTTGAATGGCGATCTTGCGACATGATCGATCTTTTAATAAGTGTGGAAATTTCGGTATATTTTCTAAGTAAGTCATGGGTTGCTTCCCTTTGTTTGAAACCGTTTGAAGGTGAAGGCTATCGGTTTTTGCTTACGTGCCAGGTTGAAGGTCACATGGATTATTTTGTGTAGGAGTTGGGTTAGGTTGACGCCATTTTGTGTCACGTGGTTTCTATTTTTAGAAATGATGCATTAGTTCTGTCTCGATTTGATATCGGCGCGAAGTTTAACCAGAACAGACTTGGGCGCCGGAGTCGACACCTGTTAAAACTGTTTCTCCGTCCATAGTTGGGACGTTAAATTTTGAGAAGAATTTCTACTTGAAGAAATTTAAGAAATAGAGTATCTCTTGGCAAGAATTGCCTTTTATGTATGAAATATTTTTCCTACGGTCAACGAATATTTCCCTTTGAAGATGTTTCAGGTCAGAGACTTGGAATGAAGAATTATGGAGAATTTGAACGAGACAAAAATATCTCCGGGCACGAAATTGCCTATGTTGAAGAGCTTAGCTCCCGGGAACTGAAATACTTTGCTGTTGAGAAGATTCTAAATCAGAGATTAAGAATCGTAAAGTGTGATTGTCCTTGCAACACAGATCGATTTGAAAGAGATAACTTTGAAAATTGGATCCTCACATGATCGCGTGTGAAGCTATTTGGGACAAACTGTGAAAAAATCAAGTATTATGTTTATCTGAAATTTGGACTGTTCTAGTGACGTATTTCTTACGTTGGGTTTGCTATAAGAAAATTATAGAAGAAAAGGAAAGAAAAAAGAAAAAAAGGAACTTTGTGACAGACGTTTGATAAAATAAAAAAAAAAGGTTATTTTTACCATGGAGGTTGTGTCGGCATTTAGCACGGTTTGTCAATTATATTACTTTTGATTGTAACTTTGGTGTAAAGAAGAAAAAAGAGACTATTTGATTGATTTTGTAAGAATACTGCCTTTGCTTAGATTGTGTTTTATTTGTGAAGAAAAAAAGGGATTACTTATTTTGCGAACGAAAAGTAAGGTTTTATTATCTGCCTCCCTTTTTAAGATTGTGTCTATTTTTGTTGTATCTAACTTTAATGTTAAGAAATCCTGATGTTGTATTTTTTTGATTTTTATTTTTTTTGTACATAAATTATTCCTAGATAGGAATAATTTATTTATTCCAGCTCTGGAAAAAAAGCAGTCCAAGCTACCTTTTTTTTGTAAATAAAACTTTGTTTTAACTTTTATGAACATCTCGTACTCGTCCATTCCTTCTCTGTTGTTATAATTTTTTTTGTGATAATTGTCCTAGGTAACATGACTTTTGTTTAGAGCGGTTTTCGTTAACGCCCACGAAAAATCCGACATAAGCTTTAGTTTTGAGAAACAGTAAGAGTCAAAAATCGGCCGCAGAGCAAGAACAATATTTGGCACTGTTTCTTGCACTTGCCATTGATGAATCATGAATTCCAATTATAAAAAAGTTTTATTTGATTATTTAAAAAACATGTTTTAAATAATTAACATAAATTCCAATTATAAAATGTCTTATTTCATTACTTAAAAACAATGTTTTTTTAAATAATTAAAAAAAATTCCAATCATTAAAAAAGTTTTATTAGATTATTTAAAAAACAATTTTTTCACCGCTTAAAAAAGACCCCTTTTTATTTATTTACATGTTTTAATTTATTTTTTAAGCAGAAAAAAATATGCATAAGTAAAAAAAATTATGCCCCCCTCCAAAAAACAAAACAAAATGGTTTCTACACTTTTTTTATTGTACCCTAAAACATTGTTTCCTGCGTTGTTTTATTGCAAAAAAAAATTACGTCTCCCCTCCCTCAAAAGTCCCCTATCTCACACAAATTCTAATTACCCTACAAAACATTGGGAACAAAAATTGGTTATAGAGATTTACCGCTAACTGCACATTTATTAGAAATCAATATTTTTGTCACACGAACATTGCACAAGCGATGAGGAGGTCGTAACTACGTAAGGCAGGGCGGCCATTTTGTTTTAGTAAAAATACGTGCCAAAAAAAACAAGAATTTTTTTTTTACATCTAATAAAAACCCATTTATAGTACGTAAAAATACAAACAAATTTCATAGTGCTCATTTTACGTTAAATTTATATAAGGAAGTGATCCACCCTCTAAAATCTAAAATATTAAAAAAAAAACATTTTTAATTTCTTTGCTATTTTTTCAGAATCTGATTTTTTTAGGGAGTAAATTTCGATGGGAATGATAGTAAAGAGGTACCTTTCTTTTACTTTTTTATTTATTTATTTTTGTTGTTTTTGTTTTTTTTTATCTTTTCAAATTACTTTTCCTTTTCTGTCAAATATATATTGTTAACTTAATCGCGCCCTGTACACAGACAGACTCATCCTGCTTCGGCAGGTGAGGGACATTCGCTATTCGCAGCGGAGGATTAAAAAGGATGTCAGAATTAAATGTCCCAATTCAAAGAAGACAGCTGCTCCCCCATTAAAACACAGTTAGGGTTAGCCCCTTATTAGCCCGAGGCGCCCCGAGAAATAAGGAGAGTCGAGAGAAATGGGATTATTTTTTTGTGTCAATACCCTTTTTTTTATGTCATGCGCTATGGGTCTTGGTAATATTTTAATCATTGGTCGCAAATTACTTTTTCTTTATGGAAGGCGCTCCAGACAAGGCATGAAGCCACTTGATGTAAGGAGCTAGACATAATAATAAAAAGATAGAGGAAGGTAGAATCGCTTCAAGACAAACTAAGGCCAAAAGAAACCCCACCACCAGCGTTCAATCCCCTGGATTCCAAACAGGCTATCCAAAAAGTAAGCTCTTTAAGAGCCCAATAGAGAAGGAAGGGGTTACAAGACTGACTGATAAAAAGTCTACCCCTAAACTGGTTAAGTTGCTGACCAGAAACCGGTGTTTTTATTGTGACACCATAACCAGAATGTAAGGGTGAAAACTTTTTTTTAAATCCTTGAAAAAACAGCAGGAGCAATGTACAGTTTAATAGTAAAATTTACAGTGAAATGAGTTTTGACACCATTTCATTGCTCTCAAACAACTTATTTTTAGTTAAAACCATCTTTTAGAAAGAAAAAAATTCAACATTAAAAACAGTGAATTATATCAAGTTTAATCACCTACTCAAAACGCGGACAAACCAAGATGACCGATATATAAATAAGTAAAAAAGGGAGATAATTCCACGTTTTACCATTTTCATCACTGTTAGTTTGTATTAGCTTTACCCTCCGTTCCAGGTTGAACAAAACCGAATGTCAAATTCATTTCTCCTCCATCAATGTCGCCAGCCTGTTAAACATGAATTCAGCGAACAAAATATTGCCTCAGGGTAGCTACCCGGCACTGATCGTCTATTCAGCACCTTTTGTAACGATCAAAAGCCGGATAGAGGTATCTTAGAGTCGACTTGAGAGATGTGTGAGAGATTTTTGAAGGCACTTACAGGAGCGCTTCACTCAACTGCCCCAGACTCTGTGTTCAGGAGTTTGGTAACTATTTGACTGACTTATCCTGCCTTGACACAGCTGGTTGTAATCGCAAGGTTACGGAGTGTGAGGTCTTCACTGCATTGATGATCGGCTGCAACAAATCATCATGAGTTGATGGTCTGTCCTACTAAGTCATCATGAGTTGATGGTCTGTCCTACAAAGTCATCATGAGTTGATGGTCTGTCCTACTAAGTCATCATGAGTTGATGGTCTGTCCTACAAAGTCATCATGAGTTGATGGTCTGTCCTACTAAGTCATCATGAGTTGATGGTCTGTTCTACTAAATCATCATGAGTTGATGGTCTGTCCTACAAAGTCATCATGAGTTGATGGTCTGTCCTACTAAGTCATCATGAGTTGATGGTCTGTCTTACTAAGTCATCATGAGTTGATGGTCTGTCCTACTAAGTCATCATGAGTTGATGGTCTGTCCTAGTAAGTCATCATGAGTTGATGGTCTGTCCTACTAAATCATCATGAGTTGATGGTCTGTCCTACTAAGTCATCATGAGTTGATGGTCTGTCCTACTAAGTCATCATGAGTTGATGGTCTGTCCTACTAAATCATCATGAGTTGATGGTCTGTCCTACAAAGTCATCATGAGTTGATGGTCTGTCCTACTAAGTCATCATGAGTTGATGGTCTGTCCTACAAAGTCATCATGAGTTGATGGTCTGTCCTACTAAGTCATCATGAGTTGATGGTCTGTTCTACTAAATCATCATGAGTTGATGGTCTGTCCTACAAAGTCATCATGAGTTGATGGTCTGTCCTACTAAGTCATCATGAGTTGATGGTCTGTCTTACTAAGTCATCATGAGTTGATGGTCTGTCCTACTAAGTCATCATGAGTTGATGGTCTGTCCTACTAAGTCATCATGAGTTGATGGTCTGTCCTACTAAATCATCATGAGTTGATGGTCTGTCCTACTAAGTCATCATGAGTTGATGGTCTGTCCTACTAAGTCATCATGAGTTGATGGTCTGTCCTACTAAGTCATCATGAGTTGATGGTCTGTCCTACAAAGTAATCATGAGTTGATGGTCTGTCTTACTAAGTCATCATGAGTTGATGGTCTGTCTTACTAAGTCATCATGAGTTGATGGTCTGTCTTACTAAGTCATCATGAGTTGATGGTCTGTCCTACTAAGTCATCATGAGTTGATGGTCTGTCCTACTAAGTCATCATGAGTTGATGGTCTGTCCTACTAAATCATCATGAGGTGATGGTCTGTCCTACTAAATCATCATGAGTTGATGGTCTGTCCTACAAAGTCATCATGAGTTGATGGTCTGTCCTACTAAGTCATCATGAGTTGATGGTCTGTCTTACTAAATCATCATGAGTTTATGGTCTGTCCTACTAAGTCATCATGAGTTGATGGTCTGTCCTACTAAGTCATCATGAGTTGATGGTCTGTCCTACTAAGTCATCATGAGTTGATAGTCTGTCCTACTAAGTCATCATGAGTTGATGGTCTGTCCTACTAAGTAATCATACGTTGATGGTCTGTCCTACTAAGTCATCATACGTTGATGGTCTGTCCTACTAAGTCATCATACGTTGATGGTCTGTCCTACTAAGTCATCATGAGTTGATGGTCTGTCCTACTAAATATTCCTGAAGGTGCCGCACATGTTTATACCGCTTCTGACGGATGTGTTCAATCATTGGTTTGATCAGTGATCTATCCCTGGTCAGGTCAAGTCATTAAGAGTGTAATCGCATTGTTGAAGAAATGGGACAGGCATAGTGGGGGGGGGAGGAACTAGATGATTACAGGCCCATAACTCTGCTAAACCGTGGCCATTGAGAGTTACTACAGGCCTGTTGGCTAGAAAATGACGTCACTGCATTGCGTGTCAAACAATGGCCGTCGTAATGACAATAAGTAAGAAGGCATTTCGACTTCGCCATTCACTAAATAATCCATCAAAATTCAGGAAATCAACCAATTTTAATGAAATTTTCAGTATTTATTAATTAATGATCACGGAATATAATAAATCCATTACTTTATCATGAAGCTTGGTGCATATGTATTATTTCTTGTAAACAAAAACAACCTTTACTAAAGTTATCCAAAATATCAAAACATGTTGACCATACGATATTGTAAATATTTAAAACAAAGCATTAGAAAACTTTAAAAATTGCATGTAAAAAAGAAAAGAAAGAAACACGATTCGATTTATCCTGAAACTGATCTTTATTCAATATAAATTTAAAGAAAATAATAATTCACGATCAAATACTGCAAAAAACTGAATTATGAATTATCATTATTTAAACTTCTGATGTTTTGATATTTTGGATAACTTTAGTAAAGGTGGTTTTTGTTTACAAGAAATAATACATTTGCACCAAGCTTCATAATAAAGTAATGTATTTATTATATTCTGTGATAATTAATTAATAAATACTGAAAATTTCATTAAAATTGGTTGATTTCCTGAATTTTGATGGATTATTTAGTGAATGGAGAAGTCAAAATGCCTTCTTATTGTTTTGACACGCAATGCAGTGACGTCAGAGGGGGGCAGGAAGTTAGTTACTTGGCCTTGTCAACTCTCGGTGGCCATGGCTAAACACATTGATTGAACCTGAGCAAAACAATGCTGTGACGGGAAGATCAATTTAGAACAATTTGCATCTGATTCGAACAATCATAGAGTGGATAGACGACATGGAGGCAGCACTGATCAATTTAGATCAGTCCAAAGCTTTCGACGGAGTCCATCATCGCTTTTTGCTATCTGTTTTAGAGACTGCTAGTTTTAATTCAAACTTCCGCAGATAGATCTCCATTCGATATCACTCACCAACAGCAGTAGTACAAGTAAATGATACGGGCCTAGGGTACTTTTTTGCTATTTCGGCATTAGTATGTCAGAGTTGTCCCCTGTCAATTTTTCCTGCAATGCCGGCAGCTGCAGCTTTACCTGGCTTCTTGGCCTTTTGGCCGGGATCAAAGTGTAGTATCTGTTCCGATAGATACTGCACCCGATAGACTGGTATTGTCTTTGCCTTTGGGCTTGATTTACGCCGGTCTATGGGACAGCCCTGTGCAGTTCTAGGAGGTGCACCCTCCCAGGCTTTGCCTCCCTTCTTTGGGGAGGAGTAAGTTTATTGCTTACTGCCTGAGGCGCCTTACCGGGGAATGCCGACGGGGCTGCCCAGGCAATTTTTAAAGGCCAAAGTGCTCACTTTCTCGGGCACTGGCTTTTCAAGTCCCACTTTCCCGACCTAACCTTAGGTCACATCTTACCTTGTGGGAGTAAGATAAAACTGGCCTTGTGCCTAACCTCCTGGGGAGGTAAATAATTTTTTTTTTTTTTTTTTTGCCTGGTTATGTCCAAATAATATGGTTATTTTTATGTTCAACTAAATTCCTGTGTTTGTCATTCTTTCTGCCTATCGCTGTATATTGTCTTTCTAATATCAATCACAACACATCGGCTCCTGCATCAATTGGTGACCCCGATGTGATGCACAGGCAACAGCTGGCCAGAGAAGATGGCAGATAACACAGAGAAATCGGCAATTAATGTATCAGCTCCCCTGGTACATCTGTCGTGTTATGCCTTATTCTTTACTGGTCACCTGGTACATCTGTTGTGTTATGCCTTATTCTTTACTGGTCCCCTGGTACATCTGTCGTGTTATGCCTTATTTTTTACTGGTCATCTGGTACATCTGTCGTGTTATGCCTTATTCTTTACTGGTCACCTGGTACATCTGTCGTGTTATGCCTTATTCTTTACTGGTCCCCTGGTACATCTGTCGTGTTATGCCTTATTCTTTACTGGTCACCTGGTACATCTGTCGTGTTATGCCTTATTCTTTACTGGTCACCTGGTACATCTGTCGTGTTATGCCTTATTCTTTACTGGTCACCTGGTACATCTGTCGTGTTATGCCTTATTCTTTACTGGTCCCCTGGTACATCTGTCGTGTTATGCCTTATTCTTTACTGGTCCCCTGGTACATCTGTCGTGTTATGCCTTATTCTTTACTGGTCACCTGGTACATCTGTCGTGTTATGTCTTATTCTTTACTGGTCACCTGGTACATCTGTCGTGTTATGCCTTATTCTTTACTGGTCCCCTGGTACATCTGTCGTGTTATGCCTTATTCTTTACTGGTCCCCTGGTACATCTGTCGTGTTATGCCTTATTCTTTACTGGTCCCCTGGTACATCTGTCGTGTGATGCCTTATTCTTTACTGGTCCCCTAGTACATCCGTCGTGTTATGCCTTATTCTTTACTGGTCACCCGGTACATCTGTCGTGTTATGCCTTATTCTTTACTGGTCACCCTGTACATCTGTCGTGTTATGCCTTATTCTTTACTGGTCAGCCGGTATATCTGTCGTGTTATGCCTTATTCTTTACTGGTCCCCTGGTACATCTGTCGTGTTATGCCTCATTCTTTACTGGTGACCTGGTACATCTGTCGTGTTATTCCTTATTCTTTACTGGTCAGCCGGTATATCTGTCATGTAATGCCTTTTTCTTTACTGGTCCCCTGGTACATCTGTCGTGTTATACCTTATTCTTTACTGGTCACCTGGTACATCTGTCGTGTTATTCCTTATTCTTTACTGGTCACCCGGTAAATCTGTCGTGTTATGCCTTATTCTTTACTGGTCCCCTGGTACATCTGTCGTGTGATGCCTTATTCTTTACTGGTCACCTGGTACATCTGTCGTGTTATTCCTTATTCTTTACTGGTCACCTGGTACATCTGTCGTGTTATGCCTTATTCTTTACTGGTCCCCTGGTACATCTGTCGTGTTATGTATTATTCTTTACTGGTCCCCTGGTACATCTGTCGTGTTATGCCTTATTCTTTACTGGTCACCTGGTACATCTGTCGTGTTATGCCTTATTCTTTACTGGTCACCTGGTACATCTGTCGTGTTATGCCTTATTCTTTACTGGTCCCCTGGTACATCTGTCGTGTTATGCTTTATTCTTTACTCGTTACCTGGTACATCTGCTGTGTTATGCCTTATTCTTTACTGGTCACCTGGTACATCTGTCGTGTTATGCCTTATTCTTTACTGGTCCCAAAATTCGAAAGCTGTTGCAGCAACAATGAAGGACTAGAAAGGTTTTCATAGTTTACAATTTATTGTAGCAGAATGCCGACATTCTCTTAGTAGACTCAGCTTTACATATACAGTCAGCTCCCCAGCTACTGCTGGAGGGAACAAAAGGTGGAACATCCGCTCACTCTCAAGACTTGCTCTGTTTTATTCCTCGATTCTCTCTTGATAGACGACCGTAACTCTTAAAATTGTTTTTCTTCCAAGAGTCTTCACCCCAACGTAACTCAAATGACAAACAATAAATGTTTACATTTCCATTTTCCTCCCAACCTTGAAAGTATCATTTGATATTCCCTAGAACTTCTTTATTCGGTGGAAGTTGGATGCCCGCACAGGGCAAATAACACACCAGGTATTACCGAATGTATATACATATATATAATATATATAAACCAAGAACTCTCATCCATTCTTTCATCATGGCCATACCAGCAAACTCTTCTGTTCTGCACATCTCCCTATATTGTCCAGATTTAATGTTCCTCTGAGGTCATCAAATCTAAGCCTGTCTTTAACACTCACATTACTCATACATCGTATCATTCTTATATCATTTATCTCCATGCAACGCCTATCCTCAACCCTCACTGCCTAGGTTTCACTTCCATACATCATCACACTGCGTACACATACCTGATAGACTCTCTCCTTTGGCTGACAGTGTTAACACCCTGCTGGTTAATAATGTCAGAAGTTTCCTGAACTTACTCCATCCACTCCTAACTCTTGCAATCACACTAGCACCAGCTCCACCCTGTACTCCAATGGTATCACCTCGGTAACAAACCTTCTGAACAGCCTAAATAGCTTCGCCATCCAGATATACTTTCTCCACATCTGAGTTATCATCCGTCTCCATTGTCTTACACTTCTTGCACACAAATTGGTTATCCTCTCTCAACTTACCAGTAATTATTCCATTGCACTTCTTGTGTACCCAATGCTTACAAGTACAACAAACAATTGAACAAACAATTGAACAAATAATTGAACAAACAATTGAACAAATAATTTAACAAACAATTGAACAAATAATTGAACAAACAATTGAACAAACAATTGAACAAACAATTGAACAAATAATTGAACAAACAATTGAACAAACAATTGAACAAACAATTTAACAAATAGGTCATCCATTTTTCAAAATTCATTTGGCAAGGCTTATCTACAAAAGGCTCGAATGATCTTTCTTCAATGAGAATTAACCCATTTGACGTTTTGTAATATGTTTTCGGCGAAGTGAGTCCATGCCGATGGCGTCTTCAGATTTATGTATATGTCCGGGTGAAAGTTGAGCAATCCATTGTATGCATAGGCATACAGACACAGCATTTGTATATATCCACCTTTTCAGAATAATGCGCTCTGAATCAAATATTATCTGTCATAATAAAAATACAAAAGTAACAAAGTGCCACTACTGATGCACTCTCCCATAACTAAGCTAACTATATCAAAAGTAGATCAACTTGAATTTTTTTATCACTATTTTTGGATTTAGCTAAACAAAGGTACTCTCTCTCTCTCTCTCTCTCTCTCTCATATATATATATATATATATATACATTTTTTGACGATTTAAATCATATCCTAAATAAAGAGTATGCACAAAGATATTCTAGAAAGATTTATTTTTCCTTCCTTAAGCCATGGCTTTTCAAAGAATGTTGGCTTAAGGAAGGAAAAATAAATCTCTTTTATTTGAAACACCTTGTTTTGAGCAACTGATGACGTAATAGATGTCTACTATATTTGTGTGTTTGATCTTTAATTTCTGCATTTTGTATTACCGTAACCGTAAACTAAGCATAACATATGGTTTAGTCCGGCCAAAGTCGGTTATCTTGCGATGCCGGTTCAAATTCTGTAGAAGCACTGTTTGTTTTATTCTTAGTTATTATCGCCTGTAATTTATTTGAATATTTCGCAAAGTTCGTTACTTGAAATACTTGAAACATTAATTCAATGTTTTAAGTATTTCAAGTAGCGAAATTTGCGAAGCGATAGTGAGCCGGCAGAACCAGTTATTTCACAGTTTATGAATTTTCGATTGAAATTAAAGTGGAAAAATAATTGTAGTAGCTGTGACCCAACGGGTACGTCTAGTATGTGTGTGTATATCTATTATTTTTATTTTTATTATTATTATTTTTATTATTATTATTTTTATTATTTTTTTATTATTATTATTTTTTTTTTATTATTATTATTATTATTATTATTATTATTTTTATTATTATTATTTTTATTATTATTTTTATTATTTTTTTATTATTATTATTATTTTTATTTTTATTATTTTTCTTATTATTATTTTCATTATTTTTTTATTATTATTTTTATTTTTATTATTATTTTTTTAATTATTTTTTTTATTATTATTATTATTTTTTATTATTATTTTATTTTTATTACTATTATTATTTTTATTTTTATTATTTTTATTATTTTTTATTATTTTTATTTTTATTTTTATTATTATTATTATTTTTATTTTTATTATTATTATTTATTATTATTATTATTATTATTATTTTTATTATTATTATTTTTATTATTTTTTATTATTATTATTTTTATTATTATTATTATTTTTATTATTTTTTATTATTATTATTTTTATTTTTATTTTTATTATTTTTATTATTTTTTTATTATTATTATTTTTATTTTTTTTATTATTATTTTTTTTTATTATTATTTTTATTATTATTTTTATTATTTTTTATTATTATTATTTTTATTACTTTTTTATTATTTTTTATTTTTATTATTATTTTTATTATTTTATTATTATTATTATTTTATTATTATTATTTTTATTATTTTTTTATTATTATTATTTTTTTTATTTTTATTATTTTTTTTATTATTATTTTCATTTTTTTTTATTATTATTTTTATTTTTATTATTATTATTTTTTTTTTATTATTATTATTATTTTTTATTATTATTTTATTTTTATTATTATTATTATTTTTATTTTTATTATTTTTATTTTTATTATTTTTTATTTTATTTTTATTATTATTTTTATTTTTATTATTATTATTTATTATTATTATTATTATTATTATTATTTTTATTATTATTATTTTTATTATTTTTTATTATTATTATTTTTATTATTATTATTATTATTTTTTTATTTTATTATTATTTTTATTATTATTTTTTATTATTATTATTTTTATTCTTATTTTTATTATTTTATTATTTTTTTATTATTATTATTTCTATTTTTATTATTATTATTATTTTTATTTTTTTATTATTATTATTTTTTTTTTATTATTTTTTTTTTATTATTATTATTTTTTTTTATTATTATTTTTATTATTATTTTTATTATTTTTTATTATTATTATTTTTATTACTTTTTTATTATTTTTTTATTTTTATTATTATTTTTATTATTTTATTATTATTATTATTTTATTATTATTATTTTTATTATTTTTATTATTTTTATTATTATTTTTATTATTATTTTTATTATTTTTATTATTATTATTTTTATTATTTTTTATTATTATTATTTTTATTATTTTTTATTATTATTATTTTTATTATTATTATTTTTATTCTTATTATCAATTTTATATATTTATTCATAATTTTCTTTAAACTTACTTTGACTTCTATTTAGTGCAAGTTTTAAACTGCAAATTATATTAATTTTTTTTTTTTTCAACTTTTTTATTAAGATATCGTGTGGGACAATGTTTCTTGAAATAGTTATGTAAGTTGAAAATCTCTTCAATTCATTTAATGCTGAATTTATCTATTAATTAATTTTTTTAACTATTGTTTCTCATATTATTTAATTTTTCTCCTGAAAAGAAAATCTGTAATTGTTAAAAAATTATTTTTCTATTGTTTGCTTTTTTATATGACTGTAATGTAAACAGTCTTTATTTCCCTTATTGTGCTCCTTTTTATGTTTGATACAATTGCTTTGTAACCGGTTTTAAATAAATTGTAATTATCATATCCTACCTCTCCCTCAATTTTTGTTCTAGAAAATGTTTAAAATTTTAGAATTTCAATTTTTTCTTAAGATCCCTTAAGCTTAACTTAAGTTTATCTTAAGAAAAAATTGAAATTCAGGAAATTTTGCTTAATTGGTGTCAAATGACTATGGATCAAATTTAATGCAAATATAAAAAAATTGAATTTTCAAATGGTTTTTTTTACCTATATTATGCCTCCTAAAAACCCTTTAATTACTCTAAATTTGAGTAATATTTATTAATTGATGTCTAATACCTATTGTTAAAATTTCACAAAAACTGGAGGTATCTGAATTTTCACAAAGGGCTTTGACCCCTTCTTTGCCCCCTATGTTAAACTAAATACAACTCACATTACATACCCTTATGCCTAACAGCTTTGTTCCAAAATTCATAGTGGTCGGTCGATTAGTTTAGGAACAACTCATATCCATATATAAACATATATACCTACCAAACGTTTTTTATATACCTGTAATGTAAACAATCTTTATTTCCCTTATTGCGCTCCATGTATGTTCGATATAATTGCTTTGTAACTGGTTTTAAATGAATTGAAATTATCATATCCTAACCCTAATCCCTCAATCTCCCAAATTGCTGTATAACTGATTCATGTCTACACTCTAGTCATGATGTGTTGTTTTAACTTCGAACTTGGTGTCTATTCCGTGCGCTGATCAAGATACCTGATATCAGTAAAATTTTATATCGTCTCAGAAACGATCGTACACAAAATTGTTGTTTATATTGAATTCTTGGAACCTATGTAAATGAATGTCATAAATTTATTTACTTAGTATCTATCATATATCACACTCTTACCCACCCACCCTGCCTACTTTCAAATTATCTTCATTTCTTCAAATCTTTTTTCTAAAACTATGATACTACCTACATACCAAAGACACAGAGATTTCCCCCTCCCTCCACTTTCCCCAGCCCCTGAAAATCCATGCTACACCTCACCACGACAAAAACCCCAGCACCCCCTCCCCTTCCCCCACCCTAAGACAAATTCACTAACACTCTCACCCCTCCCCTTTTTCACTCACAGCCATCCACATTCATTTCACTCTCTGTCACTGACTTCTCTCAGCCCGACCTTGGTCCAGTGCTCTCAGCAGCCACAGCTATTACTTTTTCTCATCAACCCATCATGTCAACCCAATATTTCGATGTACTTGCATGACATTTTTCTTAGAATTATCATCCTGAGGGAGTCTTACAAATAAAGACGAAACGTTGATGAATATATAAAAAAATATCTCTTGGTTTTTCCTTTTTCATTTCCCATATATATATATATATATATATATATATATATATATATATATATATATATATATATATATATATATATATATATATATATAATGTTAGTTGAGATCTGTAGAATTTGCACATTGTTTCAAGAATTCAAAACCAACATACATTTGGCGTACGATCGTTTCCAAGACTTTTTGAAAGAATTTTATTGTTCATTTTTTTTTTCATTCTTGATGATACCAAAAAGTCTTCGTCAGCACCTTTTATACCATCACGTGCAAAAGCTTCATGAACAGAAGCATCAGATTTTCGAAGCAGAAGGACAGAGAATTGATTAATTAATAAATAAATTTTTTTAAAAAAAACAAACTTTCAAAACATACAGAGATTCCCCATACAAGTTGAATCAAGGGGGAGCAATTACTTAAGTGTAAAATACATGTGAAAATTCTTCAATCAAAAATAATATAGAAATGTAAACAATGGTAGCATTGAACACACACACACACACACACATATATATATATATATATATATATATATATATATATATAATGTGTGTTTTTTTTAAGGTTTACCAAAATATTTCGTTCAAGAAATCATTCATCACAACAAAATACTTTTTCCTTTCATAGTTTATTTATTTTTCAGATTTTTCAAAGTTAAAGAATTGTTTTCCCTACACGTGTTTCTCTACTCAAGCAGGTTCTTGCTTGGCAGTTCATCAGGGGAATTATATACCTGGAATAAGAACCCCAACCACTGACAATACCCAATGTTGTGTTGCCCTAATTGAGGCCAATTAAGAAGAAAAAAGAAAAAACCTCTTAACAAAGTAGTTCAAGGAATTTTTACAGTATGGTTGCATACCCACAAGAAATATATATATATATATATATATATATATATATATATATATATATATATATATATATATATATATATATATATATATATACAGGGTGATTCATAAGTCACTTAGCTATTTATTTTTGAAATTCTAAAGTTAAAAAATACGGTAATACAAAACAGAAAGTTTATTCAACAAATTCATTTATGAGAGTTTGACATTACAGCAAATTTTCAAAATTTCCACCTTCATTCTGCATGCATAGCTCCATTTTTTTTTGCAAGGAATTTACGACTCTTTGTAGCATATTTGATTGATTATGAAATAAATATATATAGAAACAAATATATAAACGAACAAATTTAAAATAACAAATAGCAGTAATTAGAGAGTAAGATAACAATTATCAAAAGTTCATAGTATGTTTGTGCTTCATATGGTAATCATTTTAAATAGCTAAGTGAAGTGACTTATGAATCACCCTATATATATATATATATATATATATATATATATATATATATATATATATATATATATATAGCTGTAGCCGTGGTAAAAGCCAGCGAGTTATAAATAAATGATAATATAACAATTTTTATGAAACGAAAAAAATAACGTGATGAATATTGAGGCTAAAACTTATGTTGTCTCCAGCATTCTCTAATTTTAACGTTAAGCTGAAAAACTTGGGAGTTTGGGAAACCAGGCGAGGACTATGGTCATCTTAACCTAGCAACACCACTGCTCAACAACACTGACAGACCTTGAACATGACATGCAAAACTCGCTGTCCGCCCATACACATATATTTAAAATATGCGCACTGTATTGTTATTGAGGTTGTTTAGAAGTTTTGTTACCTTTGGTAGTTTTAGTTCCCTTGGGTTCGTGCAGAGGTCTGGTGATACCCCTTGATTGTATTCCACAAAGACTGTAGCAGTTACATGAGATAGCTATTTTGTTTAAATATATGTGCAGTATCATGTGTTAGATTGAGCTGTGGTTTGGCTTGCGCACTCGAACCTAGACTGTTAACTGCGTAGATGTTATGATACACCTGCGCATAATCAAGATTAATATGCGTAGACTATCTTGGCGTCAAAAATACGATTCAAGATCACTTCCTGTTTGGATCGCTTAGGATGTTATCCTGTGCTTACTGTTTCACTATAAGCAGCTGGCTAGAATGGAACTCTAGGATACAGCATTCGTTTATCGACAAAAGCCAGCTTACCGAACAATTGTCATTGTGTTCCAGTTTTCCCTTGAATAGAAGTTGGTACCTATTTAGTTGTGGAGATGAGGTCTTATTTATGGAAGATGGTGACCCCTTTTCTTGTTCAATATTTTATTTCAGTCAGATGCGGACAGATACAACTAACTCTACTAAGCTACGTTCTTCATCCTGACCTTCTCCCTAACCAACCAACTGCATAACCTCTCGCCTTTTTCGAGGGGTGGGGTATTAATTTTACTGTTGTCTTTATGCCCACGTTGTAATGAATCATGCATTATATTTCTGACGATGTCATACCAGCCATAGAACTTTATTTTGTTTTTTAATCTAGAGATTTAGCAGTAAAAAATTCAGCTCTTCTCCATGGCTACGTCAAAGTGAAATATGGCAGTTAAACATAAAATAATATGAAAAGTTTAGGAAATACTTACTTGTGATGGAAAAATATTAGCGTACACAAAAATTTACCGAAAAATAATCCAGTATTTTTTTTTTTATTTCAAAAATTCAACTTTTATTCGTATGTGACAATCATCAGCCATTCTCATGAAAGTCAAAGGAGATAATTCAAACTTCTTTAATTCTTTTAGATAATTCAAACTTGTTTTAATAAGATAATAACAGAATTTTAGGTTGTTTTTTTATTAGGGTTAGGATTATGGTTAAGGTTAGGTTTTGAATTTTAGTTTTTAAGATTATCTAGTTTATTTTTAATAATAATATTAGGGTTAGGGTTAGTTTACGGTAAGGGTGACGGTAAGGGTGTAAGGTAAAAAAATGAATTTAGCAATTTTTGATACGACAAAAAATACAATAAAGAAATAAAAAGAAAAAACATGAGAATTTATTGAAATAAATGAAACATTAAATGAATTAAACTTTTATGGATTTTTTGACTCGTCTTACGTAATATCAGGGATTGCCTCCTCTTACATAACTCTTCTAACATAGAGAATACAAATGGTGTCAATTTCTCATATCATCAATAAGTTGCATTTTCTTTTTTAAATATACATCTACTTGATTATTTTTTGTAAATTTTGGTGCATGCTAATAGTTTTTCATCACAAGTAAGTATTTCCTAATGTTTTCATGTGATTTAAATATTTCACTTGGGTGTTGCCATGAAGTTGCACCCAAAATTCTGATAATTTGTGATATATTTCAATATCATTTTAATAAACACTGTTTGATTTAATTTGTTTCTTACGAAACAAAACATACCCGCCCTTAACCATAACCTTCATTAACCCTACCATTAACACTAAGTCCGGGTGGCAAAGTCACCCTCCTCTGGCGCCGTCATATAAAGACAATTTCTTTGGCAATATTCTATATCGTGCGTGAATCTCCTTACATACAGACGCGCGCCTGGTGAAGAGGCGATGACTACATAACCGCCAAGCCGAATCACAACTCACACAGACCGACAGAAAATAGTTAATTCATGTAAGCTACTACAGACGCGATCGTCGTCTATATCCTATTCTAGCCAGGATCTACGCAACAAGCGGTTAGCGTCGACAGTTTTTTTTTTTTTTTTTTTTTTACAATAATAAATCCATTTAAATGTCACAAACAATAACAGTGAGGAAATATGGTGTTTGAAAAGATATAAAGAATCGGAAGTATTTGATTACACAATACGTGCGCGACAAAATAATTTTAAAAGAAAAAACATGAAATGTGCATTCATTCAACTCGACATAAACTGTGGGACACATATTACATTTCAAAAGAAACAAAATGTTCTTTTCTGGAAATATAACATTTCAAATTGAAAATGAAGTCAGATCGGCACGGGCGCATGTTTGGAATGCGGTAGGAAGGGGGGGGGGTCTGCATGCTAATCGCTTTAACCACAATCCACCCGGGTCCTGGATGTAAGAAATAAAATATCTTTGAAAGACAAAGCCGGTCTTGTTGTCTCTACACGTTTTTTTAAAATTGTTTAATTGCCGTCTATGTTCGTGCAAGCCACATCAAAGACAAGCGAAACGATCTCGTGTCCCCTCTTTTGCCTGTCGCCTGTCGCCTGTCGCCTGGGACATGGCCACCGAGAGTTGACAAGGCCAAGCAACTAACTTCCTGCCCCCTCTGACGTCACTGCATTGCGTGTCAAAACAAGGACCGTAGTAATAACAATAAGAAGGCATTTCGACTTCTCCATTCACTAAATAATCCATCAAAATTCAGGAAATCAACCAATTTTAATGAAATTTTCAGTATTTATTAATTAATGATCACGGAATATAATAAATCCATTACTTTATTATAAAGCTTGGTGCAAATGTATTATTTCTTGTAAACAAAAAACACCTTTACTTTAGTAAAGGTGTTTTTTGTTTACAAGAAATAATTTTTTGTTTACAAGAAATATTTATCCAAAATATCAAAACATGTTGACCATACGATATTGTAAATATTTAAAACAAAGCATTAGAAAACTTTAAAAATTGCATGTAAAAAAAGAAAAGAAAGAAACACGATTCGATTTATTCTGAAACTGATCTTTATCCAATATAAATTTAAAGAAAATAATAATTCACGATCAAATACTGCAAAAAACTGAATTATGAATTACCATTATTTAAACTTCTAACCCAATCAACCGTAAGTAATTCAGACTTTGAAATTTGTTTAAAAATTATACAAAAAAAAGTTTAATGTTAACTGTCTGTTTAATAATGGAATCACCAACTCCTATCTTGCTATTAAGAGATAGGTACGTGCAAAATCAAGTTCTCAACCAAGAGTGGGGGGCACTCTTTTGGGGAGGAGCTAGATTTTCTCCCACATAGATAAAGTTTACACAGTTATGCGGTGTTGCCAATTTAGCGGTTTTCCCACTAGATCTGGAGGTTTTGTTTGAAATCTAGCTAGTAAAATTAGCGGTTTTCCCGGCAAGCCTTTTTTTTTTTTTTTTTTTTTTTTTTGTAAAATCCGGACATTTCATTTGCCACCCATAAAATCGCAATTTCAGATTTTTGTTAACCTACTTTCCGTATTTATTTCCTCTCTAGTCATTATAGGAAACGATTTCTGGTGCTACTGCAGAGACGGGGGCCACTGTTCGATCGATAGCGGCGGAAACTGCCGACTCCTCTTCGGGAGAAATCGTGCGAAAACGTGAGCGACGGAAAGAAATTTGATTTGGGGGAAGATAACTGGTGAATTGACAAGTGAGGATAAGTTAAAATTATGAACAAATTTATTGAAACAAATTAAACATTATGTACAGCAAATAGATAAATAAAACTTTGATAAACATTTGAAATTTTAAAAAAACGAAATAAATAAAACTTTGATAAACATTATGTACATCAAATAAATAAATAGCAAACTTTTAATTGAAATAAAAAAAAAACGCAATAAATAAAACTTTGATTTGAAAAAAAAAAAGTTAACATAATTGACTGAACGATAAATGTGGGAAAAAACAAGTTTTAAACAGGGTATCGACTGAACAATAAATCCCCGAGTAAATGCAATAACTCTTCAAAGTTTAACCGGTTTACGCCCATTTCGTGTAAAAGTAATTAACCCAATATTAGTTGTCTCCCCCAAAATCAAATTTCTTTCCGTCGATCACGATTTCTCCCGAAGAGGAGTCGGCAGTTTCCGCCGCCATCGATCGAACAGTGGCCCCCGTCTCTGCAGTAGCACCCGATTTCTTAAGAGTTTTTTTCATCTCCCATACATGATATTTGTAGAATAGTACTACTACTACTATATTGGTGCTTTTATAGTTTAGCGGATACTTTGAATAAAATAAACTGAGAAATATCTGTTTGATGTACGTACCTGTCACGGGTTGAATAAATCCTATACCAAAAAGCACGTAAATTAATCAAGTTGTTTTCTTTTTTTTTCATAAAAGAAAATTAAATGTTAGCCATGTACGAAGAGGACAGCCATTTTGAAAGTTTCCAAAGGGGGATTTTTAAAAAAAAGGGGGAAAAGTTAAATGTATCTCATTTTGTCTTATATAGTAATTCTGTGTTATCTTTCAGAAATTGTGTTTTTTTGTTAATTGTGTTTTTCATTTAAAAAAAATGGGAAAAGTTAAATGTATCTCTCGACGTCACGTGATCAAATGGAGCGATTTTTGAAGTTACGGTTATCCCCCTTTGAAAACTTTCCTTAAAGTGACAAATAATTCTTTTGGCTAAGAGCAAAGTGTAGTATCTGTTCTGATACTAAACTTCATCTTTTCTGTTCTAGGTCAGTGAAGGAGAAATACTTCTAGACTGAGGCAATTTAAATTTTTGTTCTAGTCCAGAATACCCCTTTTGGGGGAACTGGATTTTCCTACATTAAAAACCGACCTTGTGTCTAAGTCTGTCCTTGTGGGGAGGCAAGTAAATAGGAACAATTTGAATAGCATTTGCAAAGTGGCTGGCCTTCAAATAATGGTGCCTAAAAATGGCACTAAAAATCGAATAGATTCACCAAAGTTCAGCTAAGTTTTTCTTTGCATGACTGGTATTTTTATTAATTTTAACTTGTTAGCTAATTTAATTGTATTTATTTTCTGTGTTTTTATTTAATTTATTTTTTATTCCGTGTGCCTTTTATTTATAAATAGTAAATTATTTCCTCTCCCATGTGTCTCTCAGTTTAACCGACTGGCCGGAGAAATGCCTGTTTCGATGTTCTTGCGGTTAAATGAAAAAATAAAAATTTAAAAGTCTGGATCACTCTTGTTCCGAGAGGTTGAGGGTAAAGGTTAGACAGTTTGTATGGCTTCTGTTTCCGACTGGTAGTACATGAGCCCTAACTCTTAGGTAGCACTGAGAGCGGCTGCTCTGTCAGCAGTTGTATAATATCGTGGGTGACTGTACATGCCATGTCGTGCATGGAAAGAGACCCTACAGTTATTCCCGGTGAGCTTTTCCGAGGCCACAACCTCCATGGATCAAGTCACGACTAATGGACTGGTTGTTTGAGCTTATCGGCACCAAACAAGCACCCACTTTGCCCTCCCCACTCTATCTAAAACCAAAATGACAGTACAAAGAAAAAAGAAACAAACCTAACCTAGACACCCATAGAAATCTTCACCTCCGCCCTTGAGGCTAGCATTCACAAATATCTGGGGGCTTAGAACCAACATCAATGACGTAGAAACCTTTCTCCTAGTAAACTCCCCTGATATCCTAGCACTAAGTAAAAAAAACTACAATCCTCAATCTCCTCACACCATTTTGACATGACTGAATACCTTCCACTCTAGGAGTTTATGTTCGGAACACCCTCCCCTTGACTAGAGAACATTGGCTATAATCAGATGATCAAGCCTACATGTGCTTTAGATTAACCTTACAGCACAGCGTTAGTTACTTATATCTCATATACCCTGCTTAACTTTGTCTCTGAAAACATAGATACAGCACTCTCACTTATCTCGAGTGCCTAAATACATGTATTTGGGGATTTTAATGTATGCATGGGCTAGGAGTTTATGTTCGGAACACCCTCCCTTTGACTAGAGAACATAGGTTAGAATCAGATGACCAAGCCTACATGTGCTTTAGATTGACCTTACATCACAGAGTTAGTTACTTATATTTCTTATATCGTTCTCCTTCGACCCAGGACTGTTCCCTACTTGACTCTGTCTCTGAAAGCATAGATAGAGCACTCTCACTTGACTCAAATGCCCAAATACATGTATTTTGGGATTTTAATGCACACCACCATGACTGGTTGGGATTCTCCAGCGTTACTGATGCAGCTGGGAACTCTACCTTTAATTTCTCCTCAGCTCACGACCTCTCACAAGCTGTCACTTTTCCGACCCGACTTCCGGATCGCGCGGACTAGCAAGCCTCACTTCTCGACCTGTTTTTGACTTCACTACCTGTGGCTTGTGTGGCGAATGCCCATAGCCCGTTCGGAAACTCTGATCACATTGTGATAGATGAAGATAATGATAGGTAGTGATAGATGAAGCAAAGAGGAGGTATACAGAGATAACCGAAAAACGCATTGAGTCACAAAAACTAGGTACTCGCGATTTCTGGAAAATTTATAATAGTGTGATGAACAATGGACAATCAACAATTCCTCCGCTATCAAATCACAACGATGTTGTTTGCACGGCAACTGAGAAGGCTGAACTACTTGCTCAGCGTTTCACCATAAACTCCACTCTTGACTCGGCAAACTCCCCCCCCCCCTAAATTCCCATTGCGGACTGAATCCACACTTGAGAACCTGGTACCACCCCGTCTCAAGTAAGAGACATCATAAAAAACCTTGACACCTCCAAATCCTGTGGGCCTGATCTTATACCAGTAATAGTAATAAAGAAATGCTCTGCTGAACTGGCCCCTGTCCTCTCCAAGCTATACAACAAATACCGTACTGAATCTTGTTTCCCTGATAGCTGGAAAATTGCCTCTGTGGTACCAGTCTTCAAGAATTCTGGAGATAGAACTGATCCTCTAAACTATCGCCCAATCAGTCTACTCCCGATCTTTGCTAAAATCTTTGAATCATTAATCAATCTAGCGATAGTCAGGCATCTAGTTAATGATGAACTTCTTTCTGATCATCAATATGGATTCAGACAAGCACGATCTACTGCGGATATTCTAACGGTCATCTCTGAACGCATATACCATACACTGGACAAGGCAGGTGAAGCTAGGGCGGTAGCGCATGATATATCCAAGGCCTTTGACAAGGTCTGGCATGAAGGGCTTCTCATAAAACTGCACTCATATGGTATTACTGGACAAATATTTAATATAATTAAATCCTTCCTAACAAAACGAAAGATTCAACAATTCCGACTATTCAACCGCCAGAAGTCAATTACAAATAGACAGAAACTTATAGCGTCAAGAAATCATTGTAACACAACGATGTCGTTTGCACGGCAATTGATTAGGTTGAACTATTTGCCCAGCGTTTCACCTTAAACTCCACTTTGGACTCTGCAAACCACTCCCTCCCAAATTTCCCATTGCGGACTGAAGCCACATTTGATGACCTGACCATCACCCCATCTAATGTCCGGGACATCATAAAAAACCTTGACACCTCCAAAGCATATAGGTTTGATCTTATACCAGTAATAGTAATAAAGAAATGCTCTGCTGAACTGGTTCCTGTCCTCTCCAAACTCTACAACAAATGCGTTGCTGAATCTTGTTTCCCTGATAACTGGAAAATTGCCACTTTGGTACCAGTCTTCAAGAATTCTGGAGATATAACTGACCCTCAGAATTATCGCCCCATCAGTCTACTCCCATTCTTAATCAATCTAGCAATAGTTTGTCACCTCGTTTATACTAAACTTTTTTCTGACCATCAGTATGGATTTAGACAAGCACGATCTACTGCAGATATCCTAACAATCATCTCCAAACGCATATACCATATACTTGACAATGCAGGTGAAGCTAGGGCGGTAGCGCTTGATATATCCAAAGCCTTTGACAAGGTCTGGCATAAAGGACTTCTCATAAAAATTAATTCATATAGTATTACTGGACGAATATTTAATATAATTAGATCCTTCCTATCCAAAAAAAAGATCCAGGTGTCCCTGATGACCGTTCATATAAACAACATGACATTAATGCAGGTGTGCCCCAGGGATCGATCCTTAGACCTCTACTGTTCCTGATTTTCATAAACGACCTCCCTGATGACATTGTGTCTGAGATAGGTATATTTGCTGATGACACTACATTCTACTCTCATCATGTGGGCAAAACGGACACGCACATATCCGAGGCAATGGCTGAATCCTTAGAAAGTGACCTCCAGACTGTAGTGGATTGGGGTCATAAGTGGATGGTAACATTTAACGCTGCTAAGACAAAGCTCCTTTCCTTCAACAACTACAAGAAATCTCTTCAATCACCGATTGCCATGGCAAATAACACCATACCTGAGAGTCCAACATTCAAACTCCTCAGCCTAACATTCACAAGTAACATGAATTGGAACAAATACATAGAAGACATTGCCAAGGCTGATGCAAAGAAAGTGGGATCCTCTACCATTCTAGAAAACTTCTCACACCTAACAGTATCCTATATCTCTACAAAGCCACCATCTGCCCATGCATGAATGAAGTATTGTTGTCACATTTGGGTTGGTGCACCATCCACTAGTCTCTCCCTCTTAGACAAGGTCCCAAAAAAAGTATCTAATCTAATAAGTCCCTCATTATCCACCAAGTCCAGCCCCTGTCCCATCGCCACAATGTTGCATCCTTGTGCTTGTTTTACAACTACTTAAATGGAATGTTCTCCGATGAAGTTGCTGCTCTGGTACCCTCTCGACGTAAATACACTCGACCAACCTGTCAATCAGCTAAATCCCATTCATTCACTGTGGAGGTCCCCAGATGCCGGAGAGCCTTCTACTCCAATAGCTTCTTTCCTCGAGCTGCCGTCCTTTGGAACTCCCTTCCTGCTCCCTGTTTCTCCGACTGTACCGACATGCAGAAATTTAAAACTAATGTGAGCAAGCATCTCACTGCACAGCTCCCAATTTAGGATGACGCCCCCCCTAAACTTTCACCCTAATTTTCAGTAGCCCCTTTACGTCAACAGTGGCAACTTGCCTTGTTTGAGGTGAACTAATTTAAAAATAAGCAATAAAAAACATTAAAATAAAAATATGTATAGAAAACACAAACTATTATGTATATCCGTAATATTTTTATATATGGTACGAAAAGTTAAAATCTAGCGGTTTCTGGTGATTTTTTTTGTTCCGATTTCGCTGGTTTTTGCAAATCTCAGTTTGCAACAGTAGTGTATCTGTATACTAAACATCGAAACAAGACCTTGCCAAAAAAATAGACCAACAAATCCCGGATGAAAAACTAGACTGAAATCCAAATCAATGAACTAAATAAAGAAACTAAAGCTGTGATTAAAGCTAAAGACATCAGAGGGAAAATGCAGCCGACACATGAAGAAACATGAAGAACTAAAACAAAAGATACTAAACAAAAGAAGGAAGACGAAGATATAGATGCAAATCTGAATAAAACAAACAAAATAGAACTTTTGAAGACAATGAAACCCAGTTTTACAAAAAACACAAATGGAGAAGGGCTAAAAAACAGAACACTGAACTCAACAGAAACAAGATAGTATATGGGGGAAACAACAAGAACACAATAGAAATGCTGAGTACCTGAAAACCATATCTTAATCACATTGAAGAAGGAACAGAAACCAAAATTAATTAACAAAACCGTCAACACTACTTTAATAAAAATAGCAAACTGGAAAGCACCTGGTCATGACGGAATACATAGATACTGGTTTAAGAAATTCACTCGCCTACATGAAAAACTAGCAGAAAACATAAGGAGATATACACAAAACAGATATACCACAGTGGGTGACTAGAGAGAACTACATTAATTCAAAAAGACTGAGAAGGGAATGATACCAAGCAACTACAGACCGATAACATGCCTACCAACCATGTGTGCAACATTTTTTTTTTTTTTCATTCATTTTTTTTCATTCATTTGCTGGGGACGGGGCATTCTTCCAAATGCCATACGATCACCTGCTATTTACAGACTCCAACCGAGAGCTCTTTTCAGGATTCTGGCCGTTCCCTTGAGTGCAGTTGTCTGGATTTCTCTTGCACTTGGTTCACCAGGTATACTTGCTAAATATTTTTTCAAGTTCTTCTTCATGAGTCCAGTGGCTCCTATGATAACTGGAATGATAGAGATCTCTTTGAGGTTCCAGTTTCTTTTCATATCATACATTAGACCCTGATATTTTGTTATTTTCTCCCTTTCAGCTCTATTTAGGCCCCCATCATTAGGGGCACTGACTTCAACCAAAGTTGCCACTCTCTCTCTCTCTTGTTCCATATTACAATGTCAGGTTTGACAGCTGCGTTTTCCAGATAGGTAGCTATGGGGATTTCATGGTCATAATGGATGGTGTATGTCTCATTCCCCACAGTTCTTTCAGGTAGATGTTCCCAGTGCCTGCTGCTACATCTGATATTCAGTTTCTTACAGATGGTCCAGTGGAGGTACCTGCACACTCCATTATGTCGTGTTGTATAGGAGCCATCTGCCAACATGATTTTGCAACTCGATATCAGGTGGCTCACACTCTCCACTTCAGTGTGGCAAAACCTGCACTTGTTGTCCTGACTGAGACCAGC
>OY744549.1:39258022-39280522 GCA_963556195.1 Sepiola atlantica | reverse complement strand
GCTCTCTGCTTATCTCGGCATTGTTTCCAGTCGTCTTGTATTACTACTTGCCATTGGAATCAAGCAATGCCGACTCAGGAGAGCGGTTGTTGAGGATTGCGCAACCCTTGCAATTACATATTCATGCGCGGACAGCCCTCAGTGGGGCACTCATACGTCGAAATCGACAGGAGAGTCCATCATCATATATATATATATATATATATATATATATATATTTCAGAAGAAACATTTTTTTTAAATCAATGAAACGGGTGGAAAAAAAAAGAAAATTGCTAAAATTTTCCTTAAGGCCTTATCGTCTGACCCTCTAAGAGGAAACGTTAGAGTGATAAATTAAAAACTAAGACAATCGAATGAGATATGAGGGAAAAAAATTTGTTTCAGTTGGAGAAAACGATTGAGAAAAAAAAAAAAGAAGGTAAATCTCTCAACGTTATGGTGGCTTTGAATCATTAAAGATCTCTGACCGATGCTTCAAAATCTTTTGTCTACACAGGCTAGGTCGAGAATTCATTGATTAAAAAAAAATGTTTCCTCTGAAATTTATCCTACGATTTTATTGTACGCGAAATTTACTTATATATATATATATATATATGGCACTTGTGCAGTTTAGTAAACAGGGGCAGATAATCCACAGAAAGTAACGACCAATAATTTAAAACATTTTAATAAATTTATTTATTTAATAAAATATAGTTTCTGAAAGAAAAAGATTGTAATAAAATAATGTTTATTTTCAATATAGTAAAATGTGGGTTAAAACATTGTAATAAGATATAGTTTCTGAAATTGACTGATTTTTTTTATATTTAAAATGTTATAAAACGAACATAATAATAATGAAACTATATTACAATGTTTTGGCTAAAATGTTACTTTATTGAAAATAAACATTTTATTACAATGTTTTTTTTATTTCAGAAACTATATTTTATTAGATAAATAAATTTATTAAAATGTTTTACTTCCTGTGGATTATCTGCCCCTGTTTACTAAACTGTACAAGTGCCACACACCCACACACACACACACACACACATATATATATATACATATATATATATATATATATATATATATATATATATATATATATATATATATATATTAAGATATTTCACCCCAAATAAGGCAGGTCACCACTGTAGACGTAAGGGGCTACTGAGAAGTAGGTTTTTGGGATCATCCTAAGTTGAGAGTTGTGCAGCGAGATGTCTGTTTACATTAGTTTTAAACCTCTGCATGTTGGTACAGTCGGGGAAACAGGGAACAGGAGGGGGGAGTTCCAGAGGCCAGCAGCATGAGGAAAGAATCTACTAGAGTAGAAGGCTCTCCGGCATCTGAGGACCTCCACAGTTAATGGATGGGACCTAGCTGATTGTCGGGTTGTTCTAGTGTATTTGAATCGAGGGGTCACAAGAGCAGCTAGTTCATCGAAGCACAATCTATTGTAAACCAAGCACAAGGATGCAACATTGCGGCGATGGGACAGGGGCTGGAGCTTGGTGGACAGTGAGGGACTTCTTAAGTTTGTGACTCTTTTTTGGACTTTGTCTAAGAGGGAGAGACTAGTGGATGGTGCACCAGCCCTGATGTGACAACAGTACTCCATGCATGGGCGGATGGTGGCTTTGTAGAGATATAGGATAATGTCACGTGTGAGGAGTTTACTAGCATGGTAGAGGGAGCCCACCTTCTTTGCAGCAGCCTTGGCAATGTCTTCTATGTATTTGTTCCAATTCATGTTTAGTGTGAATGTTAGGCCGTGTAGTAGTTATACACACATATATATATATATATATATATATATATATATATATATATATATATATATATATATATATATATATATATAATATATATATAATACTACTATTTCATGTATCCACATAAAATTTTATAAGGCGATATAATTTTTTATGTATCAATTTTCAGTATTTACTTCAACAGTGCTCGATACGTAAGTAGAGCTAGGTAGTAAGCTATGAAAATATATTTATGGCAATTAAGCTACACAGAAGCTCCTGCGTTTCATCCTCGGGACGAATCTTTAGCCTGAAGATTCCCCCCGGGATGAAGCGTGGGAGCCTCTGTGTAGCTTAATTGCTATAAATATATTTTCATAGCTTACTATATATATATATATATATATATATATATATATATATATATATATATATATATATATGTTGGATAATGGCCCTGTGGGAACGGACGCATCTTGGGGTGGACGTATTTGTGGGAAATCGTTTGGTTTGGCTTGCGCGATTTAGTGCGGATGGACCCGTACAGTCGAGTGCAGAATAGGGCTGTTCTCACGGTTGGAGCTCACAGACGTGACAGGCCACCATTTTGATGTGACAAATGCACCTGTGCATTGGGGGTTCTGTGACGTCACGGGCTTTTGCGTGGGAAGTAGAGTTTTAGGAGACTGGGTTTTGGAGGCGAGCCGAACGGACGTGTTTCACTATGTAGTCTGCAACATGATTAGGGGAATTAAATTCCCTAAGAAAATACAGGCGTGAGATCTTCCCCCCCCCCCCTCCTCGAATGGCTAAGGACATAATTAGGAAGTCACTACGATAAAGCAGTAATTTTGTTTCTCCCTCGACGGATATATAAAACGAGAACTGCCGCAGCCCATTCCCAGGACGGTATGCAACATATATATATAATAGGTTTGCTTGAAGCATTGTTTAGTGCGTATATAAAGGTAATTTATAGAAGGCAATACAATGCAAATGTGTAACAGGTAAACACTAACTGAAGCAAATTAAGACAAATAATACATTGTTGTGAACTTGAAGGGCCGATAATAATTAAGACAAAACGGTGGTATATTTACAAGAGTGTATTTACAGAAGTACAGAAATAGTATGTTACAGAAAGTCTGCGTCCGATACTGTGGCTATGACTGCCGCCATTACTGCTACGACACTTAGTCGTAACTCTATTAATATTGTCTGGAAGATTCCAACTATTCCCGAAATAGTGTAGATAAACATCACACCATAACACACACACACACACACACACATATATAGCAAAAGCTTGAAACGCCAGTGTATGTAGGTAAAAATAATTTAATATTTACTCAAATAAATATTGTTATAAGCCCCTTTAAGAAATTAACGTTGAGCCCTGTTCGGGGAGTTAAAAATAGACTGTCATGTAGCTATATGCCATGTTCTGACAACGTTTGTTGAACACTCTCGATAAGTCTACTGTCTTTGCCTGCTTTGTTTCGGCATCAATAGAACTTAATTCCCTTTCTTTACAGGGTAATTTCTCGTGGCCGTGTGGTTAGAACGCTAGCTTGCGGAGTCTAGGGTGCCTCTGTAACTGGGTTCGAATCTTGCGACCATCTGAAATTATTATCTCCTACACTAATGATAGCAAAACCTTGAAACGCCGGCATATACAAGTAAAAAATAATTTAATATTTACTTAAATAAATATTGGAATATATATATATATATATATATATATATATATATATATATATATATATATATATCCGTCACACCTCTATATATATATGATAATATTTATAAATAAATATTAAATTATTAATGCCTACAGACGCTAGTGTTTCAAGCTTATTGCTCTCATCAGACAGTCGGGAGGCGCGAATCCGCTTCACAGAGTCATCCTAGAATCTGCAAGCAGTTGCCATAACCACTTGGCCACGTAATAAAGGGAAATTAAGATCTATATGTACCTAGAAGCGGGTACAGATAGAAGACTAGTCGAGAGTGTTCGACGAACTTTGCAGTAAAGCTTTTTGACAGTCTATTTTTAACATCCCTGAAAATGCTCAACTTTTATTTCTTAAATTTATTTCTTGTTATATTATGATGCGTAAATCTCAGCAAATGTAGGAACAAATTTTCACAAATTCATTAAAAAAACAGTTTTTATTTGCATACAATTGTTTCGGCCTACTTCACACACATATCTCCTCATGATATAAATAATGTTTGAAATGCATAAAGCATCAATTTTTCTTAGAGGTATCTTCAGTGCTCAGGAAAAGTTAACACTCCAGACTTTATATATATAAACCATCCAGGCTTTGTGTATATAAAACTCAATGTCTGTGTGTATGTGTGTTATGTTTGTGTGTTCCCTATAGAAAGAAAGGTTAAAGAATCTACATAAAATCTACAAGTGTATTCTTATGTAAAATTTATCGGGGAAGACAATGGAAGTACTTCCGAATTTTTATGAGGGCATAACCCTCTTAAGCCTTCATATATTTTCTATTTTTATGAAATTTTAATCCTATGTATAAAATTTACCGGGGAAGACAATGGAAGTACTTCCGAATCTCTATGAGGGCATAACCCTCTTAAGCCTTCATATATATACTATTTTTATGAAATTTTAATCCTATGTATAAAATTTTCTGGGGAAGACAATGGAAGTGGCCTTGAATCTCTAAGTGTCCTCTTAACCTAAGGGAGCTATGGGGGCCGAACCTCCTTTAAAATGTTAAATATATCCTATTTTGACGAAGTGTATCCGACTGCTCATTCTGATAAACAGTATTTCTCAGAGGAGACACTAATCCATAGTAAAGTAAACTTTGTTGACTAAATATAGCCCATATTACTCACCCTAACGCCTAACAGCTGTGTTCCAAAATTCATGATAATCGGTTAATTAGTTTAAGAGTAAAGTAAATTCGTATGAATCAACATTGGTACAACTTTGTTGACCGGTTGATTCCGTTGTCGGCAGTCTTGCAGGAGGGAACACGTAATGGTTGCCAACATCCCTAAGTGAAAGTGGTATTATGGAATCGACTGGATTCGAACTTGGCACACCCAGGTCGTCAGTTCGTGTCGTTATCCACTTAACCACTGTCACATCCCTATGATTGAACCCAAATGATATTTAGTATTAGTAATATAAAATTGAACTTGAGTTCTGAAGAAGGGAAGAGTTCCCAAAATATTATATCATACGGAGTTTCCACCAGACCATCTTGATACAGGTATTACATAACATTGTAACATTGTGTAGATAAACAGATATATGTGTGTTTGTGAAAAAAATAAAAAATAAAAATAAATAAATAAATATATATATATATGTATGTATACATTGTATTAAGGGTGAAACTATTTAATTTGTTCCACCATTATATGTATTATTTGCTCCAACTTGTGTCTATCCGTCACACCTCTGCATTGTATTGCCTTCTAAGTATCACATTTCTATATACTAATAAACAATGCTTCAAGCATTATTTATCTGATATTGTTTATCTGATACTGAAATGGCGTACCTTTATCGTATCTCATAGAAATTAGAAAATAAGAATATCAATATTATTATTAACTAGCGGAACCCGTCGCCCGGCGTTGCACGGGAGAAAGTACTACCTATACCATGACGTCGAATAAAAAAGAAACGGCCTATTGTTTTTTTTCTACCGTGTTGGCGAATGTTTTAAATTTAAAAAAAAAGAAAAAAGTGGTAGAGCGGAATGGGATCGAACGCTAAAACTGGCGATGATGAAACCTACTTCCTTGCCGTCTGTGTCACACTTCCGGGATAAAAATAAATGTGAAAATGGGCCAATTAACCGAAGCTTGATTATTGACATGCGTGTTAAATTAACACCAGGCAAATAATAAATAACAACCGGTGGTTTGTGAAAATTAAACTGTGTGTATTAGTTCCCGGTGTTGATGAGTAGAGTGTTGATGAGTAGAGTTGTTAGGGAGAAAAGTTTTTGCTACCACCTATATGGAGTTGGTTTTTCGGAGAGACGTTTATAGTGGGCCAAATGTAATATTTAGTGTTAGGAAGGAAAAAATAATAACAAATTTACTAAAACACGCTCGAGTGAATAAGTGTAGTATAGTGGTGAGTTTAGTAGTCTGTGATGCATGTGGTTATTTTCCTATACTCCGAGAAGGTACAGGGGAAAAATCGTCTCTACTTTATATATTAGATATTGATATTCAGGGCTTTGAGCAGCAGTCTACAAGAGTTTTCATTGATTTACAGGCAACACTCGGAAATATAGGCTCTTCCTTCTTGCATATCTCTATATAAATTTAGGTATTTGTATATGCTTATACATTTCTATGTAAAGGATTCACTCAAAAACTAATTAACCAATCATTATGAATTTTTGAACACAGCTGCTAGGCGTAACGGGGTAGGGTTTAATGTGTGCTATATGTAGTTTATTTTACTTTTTTGTGAATGGGGTAAAGGGGTTGGAAGCCTTTCGTTAAAATCCGGATACTTTTGATTTTTGTGAAATTTTAACAGTAGCTATTAAACATAAATTAATAAATATTCCCCTCATTTCAGTTTCTTTGGGGTATTTTAAAGGGGTTTAGAGGGCATAATATGCGCAAAACCTCCCATTGGAAAGTTAAAATATTTCAGATTTGCATTAAATGTGATCCATTGTTATTAGACACCAATTATCAAAATTCCTTGAATTTTAATTTCTTCTTAAGATCCCTTAAGCTTAAGCCTTAAATTTTAGACATTTTTACTAGAATCAAAATCATGTAATAGATTTTGATCAAAATTAGAATAAGGATTCTAGACATAAGGTTTAGTAATATTATATCTTGATTTTAATCTTCGTAAGGGTACATGAAACTGTTCTGTTTGGGGAATTAAAATCGTACGCCCTGGGATGGGTGTTTTTTCTATATATAGATATATAAAAGACGGAAAGGAAAAACAATTAAAACACAGGAAGAAATAAAAATCAAATCAGATATTGGACCGGGTTCGTTCAGATCAACGAATGTCTTCAGAAAAAAGGGAAGAGTTGAAATTTATTGAAAAAAAACGGAAAAACATAGTAAAGAAGTAACTATTTGAAAAACTATGCGGCGCGTGCGAAAAAAAACATTAATTTGGAAAAAGGAAAGAGAAAGGAAAAGAAGAAAAGAAAAAGAAAAATCCTTTTCTCTCTCTTTCTTTCTATTTCTCTCTCTGCATGAAGCATGTATCTTAGGTATAATAAAGATCTATATTTTGGGGGCATAAATGTCTTTGAGTTATTCAATTTGAAAACCAACGATTCAACGACAAACAGACTGCCTTATGGAGATTTGCCACAAGACGTGTCCTGCCCAGCAGAGCCGAATCAACAAACGTCGAGAAGATCTCTTTATCTAGTCATCTCATCAGTTCATCAGACCGTCTCAAGTAAATTTTCACATCGAATCCCCGCAGAGAAAAGAGACGGTTTACGAGAATTTTACTGTAAATACAAATGTTTCAGTTAAGCGTAATCAGCGTGAAAAATAAAATTACTTAATGAATGGCAGAGAGCACGATTTTATTGATGCGTTAATAAATGAATAAATAAATGAATAAATAAATGAATAAATAAATGAATAAATAGATTTTTAAAGCTTTTCTATTTTTTTTTTTCATTATAAACCATAAATTTCCCATAAAAAAAGCAACTTCAAAATTAAGAAGAAAGTGAACAGTAATATCAAAATAGTAATTACTAACTGTCCCGACCCGGCGTTGCCCTGGAATATTTATACTTTTATTTTTGTTTCACAATTTTTATTAAGTGCGGTTTTGTTTTTTTTGTTTTTTTGTTTTTACTAAAATACTATTATTCTTAGGTCTATCGGACGTCTTGTCAATTTTCTTAATAATAATAGGATGAGAGCAAACGCTTCATCTCCAAAATGCAATTATCCGAAGTAAAAAAACGAAAATAAACATGAAAGAAAAATCATTCGTGTGATATTTATCGATTTGAGAAAGACTAAAGAAAGTGGAATCATTAAAGAAAAAGGGAGAAAGGGAAAGTATTAGTTGTTGTTCAGGTTCGAACTTATGGGGGGGAAACCTGACTGGATTTGTAGGCCGTCGCCTTAACCCCTTTGCCACGACATATATGAAGTTAAAATCACGATTTGATGGTGTAGGGTGTGTGTGAGTCTCCTAGCGGTAAAAAAAAAACAGCCAGCAGCCTGTTTCATTTGTAAACGGGATTGCATGAACAAATTAATTATTTTAAAACGGTTAGAAAGTCTTGTTACCTCTACCAAAAAGTAACAATAATAGAGGAACAAGTAATGCAGCAATACAAAGCACATGTTCTGAGTTCAGTAGTTTATTCACCTTAAGAAGAGTAAAACAAAAAAATAAGAACGCCAGAACAATAGAAGCGTCTTTATTTAGGTTATTCATTTATAGAGAAACATCTTTAGAAATCCCTAAAGGAAATGATGAACGTGTATTATTTGGATTATTTGGACTATTTGGATTATTTGGACTATTTGGATGATTTGGATTATTTGGATGATTTGGACTATTTGGATTATTTGGATTATTTGGATCATTTGGATCATTTGTATTATTTGGACTATTTGGATTATTTGGACTATTTGTATCATTTGGATTATTTGGACTATTTGTATCATTTGGATTATTTGGACTATTTGTATCATTTGGATTATTTGGACTCCTCTTCTCATCTTGGATGATATTCTCAAAACGTTTCTGGGTTCGCTTTATTCATTTTAAGAATAGTCAATTAAAACAAGAACACTGCACCAATAGAAGAACAATTGATACATTAATGGAAAAGAACGTTTAATTCTTTAAAAAAAATCACTAGTAATGACTCATGTGAGAACTCTTAGTGAGTAAATAATAATAAGAAGAAGAAGAAGAAGAAGAAGAAGAAGACTGATAACAATAATAACAATAATAACAATATTAATAATATTAATAATAATAATAACATTAATAATAATGATAACATTAATAATAATGATAATAACAATAATAATAATATTAATAATAATAATAATAACAATAATAATAATTATAATAACAATAATAATAACAATAATAATAATATTATTATTAATAATAATAATAATAATAATAATAATAATTGTTGTGAAGTTGTTCCACAGTAAATAATAAATAAAGGAAGTCAAGTCGAGGGTTGGTTTAACAAGTGTATTAACAAAGTAAGAAAGTGACTAGCTCTTGGCTAGACAGTTACAAGACTGTGCTTTGTCTTCTATGTCTCTGGTGACTCGCACTATTTATAGTGACAACCGGTGTAGTTTCTCCTGTGTAAGAACGGCCGGTGTAACACCCCCCTTTGAAAATATCCCCTCTGGGGATTAATAACGTTTTTGTTTGGGAATCACCATCATCAACTCAGTCGATTTCCGTTTTCTATTTGATCTCCTAATCTCAGGAGCAGTCTCTGGTATGGGCACCTGAAAAGTATCAAACACTGCATCCATGATGTCCTCCTCGGGCGATCTGGTCACCTCACTGTTCGAATATCTTTTCCGAATTTGGTTAGTGTGACGTTTGTGCACGAAATCTGGTCCCTTAATCATATAGACCATGTTGCCTATTTGTTTATCCACAGTGCCGGACTCCCAGAAAGTCCTATTGTTTCTGTAGATCTTATAAAAAACTTTATACCGTTTTTTTTGTTATCGTTCTTTTTATATTTGCCCTATCCTGGTTTGGTAACAACTTGTGGAAAATCGATCTAACCTTGCGTCCGAACATTACCTCAGCAGGTGTCTTCGACGTTTCGATGTTTGCATTCGGAGTGACTCTGTAAACCTGCAGAAACTGTTGGATTGACTTATCCGTTGGTGATCCACTAGCTTTTTTCAGAGCTCTCTTGAATGTGTCAACGAATCTCTCCGCCTGTCCATTGCTTCTTGGATGGTATGGAGGGATTGTTATATGCTCGATGAGATGATCCTCGCAAAGGTGTTTAAATTCAGTAGACGTGAATTGAGTACCATTGTCGGTGACAATGCAGTCTACTACTTCAAACCTAGCGAATAGTTCGTATAGGAAGTTGATAGCTGCCTCGGATGTGGGGTTCTTGCATTTTAGTACTTCCGGCCACTTAGCTAGGCTGTCTACAACAATGAGATAGTAGAACCCATCCAGTGGTCCCGCAAAATCTAAGTGAATTCTAGACCAAGGTCGGTCCGGTTTAGTCCACGATCCGAATATAGTTGGAGGAGCTTTCGTAGCTAAGTCGCATCCTCTACACTCCCTGACTTTTTCTTCGATATGCTTATCCATGTTTGACCAGTAAACGAAAGAGCGCATAAGGCTTTTCATTCTCGATATGCCTGGATGTCCTACATGGAATTCCTTGAGCATTCTTTTCTGTAATGTCATAGGAATTACAACCCTGTCGCTATATAACAGGACGTTGTCGCAAATTGAATAAATTCCATCATCTAGTTGGCTATTGTTGATTTTTTCTTTCGTGCTTATGATAAATTCATCCACCTCTGCCTTACTCTTAATCTCATCAAGCGTTACTGGAAGTTCTCTTATTGTGTCACATAACGTATTTTTTACTTCAGCTTCCGCTTGAATGGCTGCTATCACCATATCCTCCAATGGTTCTGTCTGCTTAGGTATCAACCTTGATAACCCGTCTGCATGACCAAATTTCTTAGATGGTACATACTCCATTTGAAAATTGTAGTTAAGAAGAATGGTACCCCATCTTTGGAGTCTATTCGCAGTGTGTTGTGGTAGTCCCTTTTTCGATCCGAAAATCGTTAATAAGGGTTTGTGGTCTGTTTGTAACAGAAATTGTCTACCGTGCAGGAAACGATGAAATTTCTTTACCGTGAATATAATGCTTAGAGCCTCTTTCTCAATTTGAGAGTAGTTTTTTTCGGCTGGTAGAAGTGTTCGGGATGCATGGGCTATGGGTTTTAATTTTCCATCATCCATTTTGTGCAATATGCATGTTCCTATACCATAGTTGCTGGCATCGCTTGCAACTACAATATCGCGCTTGGGATTATAATGTGCCAGAAACAAGTCAGACGTTAAGATATCTTTAATTTTCTGAAACGCTTCTTCGCACTCTTGCGTCCAGACCCATTTTTGGTCCTTCTTTAACAGTTCATTTAAGGGTGATCTTAGTTTATGCATGTTTGGTACGAACACATTGTAGTAATTCGCCAACCCTAAAAAGCTTTGTAGAGACGCAATATTTTCTGGAGCAGGCATGTTCCGTATCGCCATTGCCCTATCTGGGTCTGGCCTTCTTCCTTGCTCATCGATGATTTGTCCTAAGTATTTTATTTTTTCCATGAAAAAAGTACATTTCTCATCTTTGATTTTAAACCCATAATCCTGGATTTTTTTGAATACTTGGTTTACATGAGTCTTGTGTTGTTCTTTTCTAACGCTGTTTATTAACACATCGTCCAGGTACCCTACTGCGAAATCCATCCCATTTAACATCATGTCCATAATTTGTTGAAAAATCGCAGGGGCGACCTTTACTCCAAAAGGAAGTCGGTTAAATTTGTATAATCCCTTATGGGTATTGATACATAGCAGTTTTGAACACTCTTCATCGACAGGGATTTGAAGATAAGCGTCGCTGAGATCGATTTTAGAAAAATATTTTCCTCCACTCAGTTTCGCAAATATTTCTTCAGAGCTTGGAAGAGGGTAATGGTGATATTTTAATGCCTTGTTCAAGCCTGTGGAAAAATCGGCACAAACCCGAATCTCCTTGTTCTTTTTCTTAACATAAACTGTAGCTGAAGCCCACTCGCTGTGATCAATTTTTGAAATGACAGCCATGTTCTCGAGTCTTTCTAATTCACCGTCTATTTGCTCTATAGCGGCGTATGGAACATTTCTTTTCTTTCTGAACACAGGTAGTTCATTTGTTTTAACTTCAAACTTTGCTACCGCTTTTGTACACCTTCCAAGACCGCCTGAAAATACGTCTGGAAATTTTATTTTAATTCCCTCTTGAGTTTTTCTGCCTCCACATTCGAATCCTCAACCTTTTGGCAAAAGGAGCTTAAAGGCAGATCCCATAGGCTAAACTTTTCAATCAGATCAGTTCCAAAAAGGTTATTCGTTTTTCGCATAACAAAAATTTTGGCTTTTACGGTCTTATTCTGGAAAGAAATATTCGTCAATAATTCCCCTTCGAAGGTTATTTTTTCACCACTGACGCTTCTCGCCGTTTTTTGTGGTTTGATCATAGTGGGTCTCCCAAGCTTCTTCCATGTCTGTACATTAATGATGGAAATGTCAGACCCACTATCAAGCTGTAGTCTTACTTTTTTTTTAAGCATTTTGACCTGTACATATTTCCGGATATTTTGTTCTTCAGGTTCAATTTTTGTCAGTTTAATGGCTGTCTTTCTACCAGATTTTTTCCTACAACATGATGCCTTATGTCCTTTCTGTTGTCACATTATTTGAATATGTAGGGGCACTCATTGTACCAATGGTTATATCCACACCTCCAACACGGTCCAGGTGGATCTTTTCCATGTTTTTTCTCTGGTTATTCATTGAAGTCAATTTTTTCTTCTGATGGATTTTTTTAATGTGCGACACTCTGTTTTGCTCTATGTCACGTCTGTCCTGTTTCAACGCAACAAAACGTTCACAGTCTTCCGTTAAGTTTTGTATTGTTAGACATGGCTCATTTTCGAGTTTATTTTAAAACACGACGTCTGATTTCAGAGTCTTTATTTAAGACCAGACCTTGCAAGAATATTAAACATTTAAAATTATCCGATGATAATTCCTCTAATTTAAAATCGTCGAAAAGTTTATTTACTATACTTGCATACATAATGTAGTCGTTTTCCTCTCTTCTAGTGACATTCATACACTTATATCTCCTGTGGAAAAGAGAAGTTTTTGTAGAAAACAGTTCTGTTAGTAAAGTAATTGCCTCCTGGAAGTTCAACTCACTGGTCTTTTTTGGAAGGATAAAATTCATGAACTTGTATGCTCGGCAGCTCCTAATTTTCTTAGCAAAAATCTAACTTTTTTAGAGTCTGTCCATGTACTGCAGTCCGATACAAAAATATCCTCATATCTTCTATAGAAGTGAGCAAAAGTGACATCGTCTTCTGGATTATAATTGAAAATTTCGACAGCCGTCTGGGAGAATGCATTATGATTCTCGTTTGCTTTCGTTAACTGTGTTGCCTCCAGAAATTTTCTCTGTTCCTCCTGTGTTTTTATCAAGAGTTCTTCGAAGTGTTTCTGCTGTTGTAGCAGTTTTTCTTGGAATCTTTCTTCTCGTGTTGTCGCCAGCTCTTTTTGTTCAGCATGCATTTTTCTTTGGGCCTTTTGCTGTTCCAACAACTCTCTTTTAAATTTCTCCTCAATTTCAACTTGTTTTCTTTGAAGTTCCATTTGTTGTTCAACTTGCTGTCTTTGTAACGCAACATTTTGTTTCGTTTGGAATTTAAGTAATTGAAAAAGAGAATCTCTGAATTCAGTGTCCATCATTCACGAATTCAAATTATGCACCACACCATTTACACTTGTAAAAATAAATCAGTTTTCCCCACAACATGCTTAATATAATTAGTTTGCTCAACTAATACACAAAACAAGAAATATATTATTCCTTAATAAAAAAAAATAGCAATTAAAAAAAAAATAATAATCAGCCCCCCCTCCTCCAAAAAATAAAAATAAATAAATAAAAAATATTTAAAAAAATTTTTAAATTAAAAAAAAAAAAATGGTATTAGCCTAGGCTGACACCACAAAATAATAATAACAATAATATTAATAACAATAATAATAATAATAATAATAATAATAATAATAATAATAATAATAATAATAATAATAATAATAATCATAATATTAATCATAATAATAATAATAATAATAATAATAATAATAACAATAATAATAATTATAATAATAACAAACTTCTTTGGGGCATGTGCATACAGACTGATAAGTTCTTGAACATTCAAAACCCGACTTAATCTTTGTAAACAAAAACAAGAAAACTTGCTTAATCATTGATATAGCCTGCCCCTTCGATACCAGACTGCAGGAGAAAGAACACAAAAAAAATATATCAAGATTTAAAATGGAAATTAGTTAGACTATGGAAATGTAAAGAAGTAAAGGTGATTCCCATTGTAATTGGAACACTTGGAACCATAACGAAAAGCCACCATAAATGACTTAAACAGATTGATGAGACAATTTCTTTTCCAATTTTGCAAAAGGCGAAAGTGTTAAGGTACAGCTTGAATGTCTAAGGTCAAGGGAAGTGACTTGATGTTCAAAAAAAGAAAACTCCAACTAAAAACATCCAAAAGTTGAAACTACTATGAAATAATAATAATAATAATAATAATAATAATAACAACAACAACAATAATAGCAATTAAAAAAAAAATAATAATCAGCCCCCCCCTCCAAAAAATAAAAATAAATAAATAAATAAATAAAAAATATTTAAAAAAAATTTTAAATTAAAAAAAAAAAAAATGGTATTAGCCTAGGCTGACACCACACAAAATATTTTCATAGGATCAAGGAAGATGAGAAGACCGAGGAGGGACAGCACAAATCAGACCTCCACTGGAAGTGCAAGGACTGCTGGGACCTTGGGGAGGCTTATTGCCACCCAAATCCCAGAGTAGACCAATGGTCCTTGCCAGCGAGAGATCAATGGTAAACGGCTGTTGTGATACTGCAATTTTATTTGCGGTGGCTATTGAAAAGAGGTGGAGAATACTGGAAATCTGGGGAGACTTGTTGTCACTCAAACTCCAGGGAATACCACCGGTTGTCGGTGAGCAATCACTGATGACCTGTGTGAGAACTCCTAGTGAGTAAATAATAATAACAATAATATTAATCATAATAACAATAATAATAATATTAATAACAATAATAATAATAATAATAATAATAATAACAATAATATTAATAACAATAATAATAATAATAATAATAATAATTATTATAATAACAATAATATTAATCATAATAATAATAATAATAATAATATTAATCATAATATTAATCATAATAATAATAATAATAATAATAATAATAATAATAATAATAATAATAATAATTATAATAATAACAATAATATTAATCATAATATTAATAATAATAATAATAATAATAATAATAATAATAATTATAATAACAATAATATTAATCATAATAATAATAATAATAATAATATTAATCATAATATTAATCATAATAATAATAATAATAATAATAATAATAATAATAATAATAATAATAATAATAATTATAATAACAATAATATTAATCATAATAATAATAATAACAATAATATTAATCATAATATTAATCATAATAATAATAATAATAATAACAATAATATTAATCATAATAATAATAATAATAATAATAATAATAATAATATTAATCATAATATTAATCATAATAATAATAATAATAATAATTATAATAACAATAATATTAATCATAATAATAATTATAATAACAATAATATTAATCATAATAATAATAATAATAATAATAATCATAATAACAATAATAACAATAATAATAATAATAATAATGATAAAATAAAAAATGAAAATCATAGAGTCACCAACATCAGAAATGGTCATGAAGGGTCTAAGAGAATGGAAACACCGAGGAGGGATACCACCATCCAGATCTCGACTGGAAGGATATGGAGAGTACTGGAATTCTGAGGAGGCTTATTGCCACTCAAATTCCAGAGAAAGCCATCGGCCATTATTAGTAAGAATTCAATGGTAAACGGCTGGCGTGAGAACATACCATGAGTTGCAATGATGACTGAAAGAAGTGGAGAGTGTTGGAAATTTGGGGAGACGTGTTGTCACCTAGACTCTAGGGGATTTACAAGTGAGTGATCACCTATGTAAAAACTTTGAATGAGTAAATAATAATTACCAAGGTGCGTTACATTTTAAGCTGCTAAGATTTATCTCCCTTGATTCATTATTTAAAATTATCGCCATTGTAAGAATCTTCCTACCAGAATATCTTTTTTTCAAACAAACCGAAGTCAAAAATATTTTGGTATTGTAAAAAACATGCTAAAAGAAAAAATATGGTAAACAGCTGGTGCGAGAACATAAAGTGAGTTGCAATGAAAGGAAAGAAGCGGAGTGTACTAGAAATTTTGGGAGACTTGTTGTCACTCAGACTCCGGGGATCACCACTGTTTTCCCCAGTGAGCAATCACTGGTTATGACTCATGTGAGAACTCCTAGTGAATAAATACTAATTACCTAGTAGTGATGGTCATTTTTTCATTTGTTTTTTTTTTAAATAGAGAAGAAACAATCTCGCAAAGTTCTGCCCATGGTTGTTTTTTATGCCTGGAAATGGGAATTTTAATCTCGAGGATAAATCACACACTGGTCACCCAATTGAATTTGATAAAGTGTGATTCAATTCATTAAAAAATAACGACAACTGCTTTTCAGCATTAAAAGATTATTCTGGTTAGGAAGATTGTTACGATGGCAAAACTCTTAAATAATAAATCAAATAATATAAGGGAGATGCAGCTTAAAATATGACTTATCTCCCTTGCATTATTTGAGTCATTATTGGGCATTTTCTTTCCATCTCTTCTCGTCTCTATATTATTAACATTTTGCGATACATCACATGTTTCTGTGTATGTGTGTATTTCTCGCCTATATGGGACTTACACATTGTTATTATTTTTATATTACTTTTTTTATTTTACTTTTGATTTAATTTTTTTTAGTTAATTATTTAAATAATAAAACAATAAAAACTATTTAAAAAAATGTCCCCTAAAAAAATGTTAAACCAATGAATCCCGGGCAGCGCCGGGTAGATACATCTAGTATAGCATAACAATCAAGTTGAAGTATTTCGATCAGTGGTGACTCAACTCAAGGCCTGTGAAATCGGAATCAGAAAATTCATTGCTTTCCGAGTTATAGTCGATAAAAATCAGTTGATTCAGACTCAACACATATTTTAGCATTAAGCGGTAGTTGTATTTTAAAAAATGAATTGAATCATTCTTTATCAGACCGAAATAATATTTTTTTTCAAACAAACTGAAGTAAAAGATATTTTGGCATCGTAAAAATATGCTTGCAGGGAAAAAGAAAGACAAAATGGTTAGGCAGAATCAAATATCGATGTGTCAGATGCAATGCTATTTGGGTCTAACTTCTAAAGTCCGAAAAGATAACTGAGGGATTTCTAACTTGAATAGATTCTGTATTTTTAATGGTACCTTAATGGAATTTTAACATAATATGACGAAGACAATGGAGATTTGTTTGCAAAAGAAAAAAAAAAATGAAAAAGTTGGCAATGTCAACTGGCTTTCACGTTCCCCAGACTTGACTAGCCCTGATCTTTTCTTCTGGGGGTATCTCAAAGAAAAAGTTTAAATCAACAAACCTGAAACTCTACAGGAATTGAAGAAGAACATCAGAAATGAAGTCGGAGATTAAATCGTAATCTAGTGTTCCTGCAATCCGTCATGGATAATGTTTTGGAAACGGCACGGATTTTTGAAGCTGAAAATGGAAATTATTTAAAAGTAGGGGTGAGACATAATGGGTGAAACTTTCAGATTCATGCGAGTAGTATTTTTTTGTGTTCATTATACATAAAATAATAATTTTGGAAATTTTGCAAAATTCAGAACGTGCAGGCCACTAGTTTTTGGCTATTTTACATTCATGAAAACCCTTTCACAGCCTGAAAATGGTCCTAAATTAAAGTACTATATCAGATTTAACCATCTATATCCATTCATAGCTTTTGAGGATGTTTTAGGACCTACAATGTCGCATGAAACCACGTTTTCACCGAAAAATGATGGATTTTGAGTCCCGTGGAGCCCTAACGGCTATTTTTGGCCTGCACCTTCTGAATTTTGCAAAATTTCCAAAATGTTTGTCATTGTTTAGTGTTATTTATGTATAAATGAACACAAAAAAATACTACTCGCATGAATCTGAAATTTTCACTCATTACGTCCCACCCCTATTAAAAGATGTTATTTTTCATAAATAAATTATTTTTCATTTTTGCTCTATTTTGGTTACCCTGTATATTGGATTTAACATTTTAGGCAGACGGGTTAATACTTGATAAATGTCTTCAATGGAGTGTTGCACTTCAATTTTATTAGCAGTGACCTTGACCTTGGCTTAAGCTCGGTAGATAAACCTCAAAGTAAATCTGGTTCATAGATCAAATCGATAAATATGGCAAAAAGGAGACTTTTTTTCTTCTTTTCTTTGACTTTGGCTTGGATTTAAGTCTTTCAATAAAGACAAAATTTAAAATAAGAGGATTACTTAGTTGTACTGGAAATTTCATGGCTTCTTGCAGACACGGACGAAAAAAAAATGTTCAACATCAATAGATAGAAACGAATCTTACTACTCCTTTTGGCTAATATCAAAGTGTAGTATCTGTTCCGATGGATACTACACCCCATAAACTGGTATTGTCTTGGCCTTCGGAGCTTGATTTACGCCGGTCTATGGGTCAGTCCTGTGCAGTTCTAGGAGGTCCACCCTCCTAGGCTTTGCCTCCCCTCTTTGGGGAGGAGTAAGTTTATTGCTTACTGTCTGAGGCGCCCCTACCGGGGAATGCCGACGGGGCTGCCCAGGCAATTTTTAATGGCCAGAGTGCTCACTTTCTCAGGCGCTGGCTTTTCAAATCCCACTTTCCTGACCCGACCTTGTGTCACATCTTACCTTGTGGGAGTAAGATAAAACTGGCCTTGTGCCTAACCTCCTGGAGAGGAGGTAAATAAATACTCCTATGTACATATTTGTTATGTACGAAATGTACCTACCCGGCGTTGCCTGAGATGCAGTGAAGTCATTTTAGTTTTCAATTTTTATTTGTTTGCATATAAGATAGACAACTCCTATCATATTTTTCAATCTAAAATTTGAGTTATCCCCCTTGCTGATATTTATTTTTAGGGGTGATTATTTAAAAATGTTTAACATTAGCAGTCGTCTGGACCGGATTAGGTATTTTTTAAATAGATTGTAGCTAAGTACTTTATTTTATTGTCAATAACACGCTACAACAATAACAAATGTAATTTGGTGAGTCAGAATCAAAGTTTGGTTACATATTTAATAACACGAAAATATAACATTTTGAAACTAATTTTTTTTTAATTAAAAATACTCGAAGCTGTCTTTATTAAAACCCAGAAAACTACAATTAATAACATTACATATGAAACGAGTAAAACCCCAGCAACTTGCAATAAATAACATTACATATGAAACGAGTAAAACCCCAGCAACTTGCAATAAATAACATTACATATGAAACGAGTAAAACCCCAGCAACTTACAATAAATAACATTACATATGAAACGAGTAAAACCCCAGCAACTTACAATAAATAACATTACATATGAAACGAGTAAAACCCCAGCAACTTACAATAAATAACATTACATATGAAACGAGTAAAACCCCAGCAACTTACAATAAATAACATTACATATGAAACGAGTAAAACCCCAGCAACTGACAATAAATAACATTACATATGAAACGAGTAAAACCCCAGCAACTTACAATAAATAACATTACATATGAAACGAGTAAAACCCCAGCAACTTACAATAAATAACATTACATATGAAACGAGTAAAACCCCAGCAACTTACAATAAATAACATTACATATGAAACGAGTAAAACCCCAGCAACTTACAATAAATAACATTACATATGAAACGAGTAAAACCCCAGCAACTTGCAATAAATAACATTACATATGAAACGAGTAAAACCCCAGCAACTTACAATAAATAACATTACATATGAAACGAGTAAAACCCCAGCAACTTACAATAAATAACATTACATATGAAACGAGTAAAACCCCAGCAACTTACAATAAATAACATTACATATGAAACGAGTAAAACCCCAGCAACTTACAATAAATAATATTACATATGAAACGAGTAACAACATTTTAAAATGCTTAACATAAATACATATCATCCTGTGACACTGATTCTGGTGTCCGGGAATTTAAATTATCAACATCTTGAACTGCACCGGTTTCTTGTTTTGACGTCTAAGAACTTCACATATGCGTTCTCGACTACTTTTTTTCTCCAGCTTTTTGTCCATTTGTTATTGTGACCTGAAGATGATTCGACGAAGAATCGAAAGTGCTAGTGATACATATGGTGTATTAATAATTTTTTGGATTTTGACACACAAAAAAAAAATTATTAGAATAATTGAAAAAAAAGGTATAATCAGAAGAATTTTGTTTAACAATGTTTGCTTATATAAATATATATATATATATATATATATATATATATATATATATATATATATATATATATTAGAAAGGAAAGATGAGAGTAATCCGACATAATGGGAAATGAAAAAGGAAAAACCAAGAGATATTTTTTTATATATTCATCAACGTTTCGTCTTTATTGTAAGACTTCCTCAGGATGATAATTTTAAGAAAAATGTCATGCAAGTACATCGAAATATTGGGTTGACATGATGGGTTGATAAGGAAAAGTAATAGCCATGGCTACTAAGAGCGCTGGACGAGGGTCCGGGCTTCGAGAAGTCAGTCAGTAGCAGAGAGTGAAATAAATATGGAAAGCTATGAGTGGGTACATTTATGAAGCTGTGAAAAAGGGGAGGGGTGAGAGTGTTAGTGGATTTGCCTTAGGGTGGGAGAGAGGGGTGGGGGGTGCTGAGGTTTTTGTCGTGGTGAGGTGTGGCATGGATTTTGAGGGGAAAGAGGAGGGAAGGGGGAACTCTGTGTGTTTGGTATGTAGGTGGTATCATAGTTTTAGAAAAAGATTTAAAGAAATGAAGATAACTTCCCCCCTTCCCTGTGTGTGAACTGAAGGTGCGAATTAGTAAAGCCTGGGCAGGAGTGAACAAGTTAAAAGCGATATGCAAGTCAAGTCTTCCTACAAAGACGAAACGTGATTTCTTTGAAGCCATTGTTGCATCGGTACTTGTATATGGAAGTAGCACTTGGACTTTCACCAAAAGATTGGAGAAGGAAATTGATGCTAAGAGCTGCTCTTAACATCTCCTGGAGACAGCACCCCACGAGAGAGAAACTCTATGGACACCTCCCTCAGATTACATCCTTGATCAGAAAGAGACGAACCAGATTTGATGGAGGGCTAAGGATGAAATCATCAGCGATGTTCTTCTGTGGATGGCAAAACAAGAATCTACATCAAACAACTAACAGAAGACTCACAATGTTGCATGGAGAACATGTACAATTCTTACCCCAACATGTTTAGTAGCTATCCCAAAATGATGGGCATGTACAAACGATTCGGAGCTTATCCCAAAATTGCCAGTTACCTGAAGAGCCGCTGCATGACCGACTGGTAAAAAAAAGAGATCGTTTTCATGGTTAAATTCCTCGTTGTGTCCCTTGGAATCGTTTTAAGAAAACTGGGAAAACTTTTAGAATTCTTTTAGTCCTGTAAAAATATTTAATAAAAGAAATGTTGCCTTTATAATTTGCGTCTTTATAATTCGTTATTTCTTCTTTCCTTTTTTAATATTTGGTTCTAGCTGCAACATATGTTTCGGCAGGGTTTCTTGAGTTTTCCTGAATTTTAAACGCCAAAAAGAGTCTATCAAGCATGTGTATACAGTGGAGTAATGTATGTATGCCAATGAAGATATGTCTTATATGATGAGAAAAGATATGAGAATAACATGAATGATTTGAAAGTTGAGTCAGGATTAGATCTGATCACTTCAGAGGAAGATATATGAAGATCTACCAGGTGTGATGGAGAATAGAGTGAGATGGCGGAAGAGAGTGAGGAGGATCCGTTACACCACGACGACTAAATAACGATGATGAAATTATTAATTGAACCATAGCTTCCAAAACTTGTAACCTTAGCAATTTCTCATCTATATGAGGATTTTAGATGCTTCCAAGGGAAGCTACTCTTCGGGAAAAATCTTTGTTCAATCCCTTTCATTATAACGAATGTTAAAAAGTAAAAAGTTAAAAAGTATTCACTTTAGATGTCTTCTTACCCGGAATAAGCATTTTCAGAAAAAAACTTATGCGAAATAAAATATATTCCTGCCAATAACATAGTAGAAGGGGGAGAAACGTAAAAAAAAAAGGATAGTTCGAATCAAGTATCGATATCGATATGTCAGATGGATTGCTGTTTGGGTTTGACTGTGAAAAATCCTATGAGAGAGTCAGAAGGATTCGTGACACAACTACGACGAGATGATGATCATTCCCTACATTGATGAGAGTGAAAGCTTAAAACGCTGGTGTATGTAGGTAAAAATAATTTGATATTATTTATTTAAAATTAATATTGTTATAAGCCCCTTTAATAAGATTAAAGTTTAGCCCTTTTCAAGGAAGTTAACAATAGACTGACACATAGCTATAAGGCATATTCCAACAACGTTCGTTGAATCTCTAGTCCGTCTTTCTATAGGTACCTCTCTTAGCATAAATAGAACATAAATTCCCTTCTTGACGTGGTAATGTCTAGTGGCCGATTGGTTATAACGCTTGCTTGTGGAGTCTACATACATATATATATTCTGTAGCAAGGGTTCGAACCTTGCGACCGTCTGAGATTATCATTCCCTA
>OY744549.1:39250522-39253022 GCA_963556195.1 Sepiola atlantica | reverse complement strand
TTTAGCATGAATAACGTAGCTGGCACATTTAAAAATCATACACAAAACATATTTCAAATTGATTTTGTCTCAGAATAACATTCTTTTTTCATTAAAGAATCCCAAATCATTTTTACTTATTACAATATATATATATATATATATATATATATATATATATATATATATATCTTTGAGTCATTAAAAAAAAAAAAAAAAAAATGTAAAATGCAGTTTAAATTCCCAGACAAACTAACTAAATCCAAGATATTAACACGGGGATCATCAGCTATTTACCATGTAACTGTTTCGGAGATTTAAAAACAGGACAATTATAATATTCATGGCTCTCCAATGGTACTGATTATACGACCATTTCTCCAATAATCAAGTGTCGAAATAATTCAGCTTAAAATATCACTAATATATACATAAAAAATAATAATAATGATAAAATAATAATAATAATAATATATTACCCTTAAGACTACCGTATGATATAGTAATTTGCATATCAAATAACATTAATTATAACAATAATAAAAAAAATAAAAATAATAATAATACTATCTAAACACTATATCCAAGAACCATTCTGCAATATGGTAGCTAGCAATAAAATTATATAGGAATCAAAGTTGCATTAAAAAATAAATAAAAAATAAAGCTTAAGTACCTTTGGTATATATATATATATTGGTACAGAAAAATTAGTACAACATTCGTACCGTCGGTTTCAAGTACAGAATGACTTAGCCATCCGGCTCTCTTCAGCTTCTGTTGTCATCCCAACATGACAACAGAAGCTGAAGAGAGCCGGATGGCTAAGTCCTTCTGTGTTTGAAACCGACTGTACGAATGTTGTACTAATTTTTCTGTACCAAAATAAATAAATATAACGCTCTTAATTTTTAACTTTAATTCTCAATTAATCGAGTACTCTGCTGGGAGTTTTCCTGCTATATTACAAAGAAGTATATATATATATATATATATATATATATATATATATATATATATATATATATATATATATATATATAATCTTTATTTATTTTATACGTACATAAAAGTAATCCATGGACACATGTTTCTGGCTCACAGCCGTCATCATCAGCATATATATATATATATATATATATATATATATATATATATATATATATATATATATATATATATATATATATATATATATTTGTGTTATAATGGAATAATTCCAGGAAGAAATCCGGGTATGAGAGCTCAATGTGGTAAACAGAGCAAGAATAACATAAAATATAATAACACGAAATTACATAATTGTCGATACAATAATTTATTTCAACCTTGTGGTTTCCTCAAGCATCAAACTAGACAATTACATTTTTGAGACTGACAGAAAACTGAATTCACCTTCAACAATTCAAATACAACCAGAGAGAGTGGTGGTTGCAACCAATCTGAACACCCCTTACAGAGCGAGGAGGAATTAAAATCTTATATTTAACTAAGGCGATCGAAATGAATCTTATTGTTTTTTTTTTAAATAATAACGTCTGAGTTAAAAACACATATTCTTTTGACACTTACGACTTGGTGATATAAACACGTATATACGTCTCTACACACACACACACACACACACACACACACACATATATACGCATCCTACGATCACGCACGCACGCAACAATATTTTTTTGTGTCATACAAATTCGGCTAGACTTGGAAAAAGAAAGGAAGAAAGAAAAGAAGAGAGACAGACAGGCGTTTGCGTGTCATCAACCGACTGACAGACTGTGAAAGGTTTACAAGTTTGAATTCTGTCTAGATCCGAGATAGGATATATTTGAAAAATAAAAATTATTTAAGATTATATTTGAATCTAATGCATACACACACAGATGCCAATATGTATCTAAATACAAAACATTTACATAGACATTCTATATTCGTAATATATTAATAATCTGAATTCTAAAAATTCATCTTACATTAATTTTATAATCTACTAGCGGTACCCGTGGCCCGGCGTTGCACGGGAGAAAGTACTACCTATTGCATAAAAAAGAAACCGCCTATTGTGCTTCCCCCCCTCTACCGTGTTGGTGAATGTTTTAAATTATAAAAAAAAAGAAAAGAAAAAGAAAGCAGAATGGGATCGAACGCCGATACTGGCGATAATGGCGAAAATGAAACCTCCTTCTTAACCATTGCGCCACAGTTACAACTTGAAAATACATGTGAAAATAGGCCACTTGAGCTAAGCTAAGCTAAGCTTGTTTACTGGCAGCTTCTGGCGACGAAAATTAAAGTTCAACAATGACACGGTTTAGGTAATTTATTTGGGAAGGGTTAAAGGTATATGATGTTGAAAATATAAATGTGTCGGATTCTAACAGCATCTTGGCGGCTATTGAATTAAGTAGGAAGTCGATTTAATGAAGGAATTTTAGCCGTCATGTTTGAAGAATGAATGTTGCAGGTACTGTGTTCGTTAATGTCATTCGCTTAATTCCGGAATGAATGTAAATGTGGA
>OY744549.1:39240522-39245522 GCA_963556195.1 Sepiola atlantica | reverse complement strand
ATTTCAGCCTTATCAGTTGCCGTGCAAACGACATCATTGTGGTTTGATAGCGAGGGAAATGAAGATTGTCCATTGTTCACCACACTATTATAGATTTTCCAGAAATCGCGAGTACCTAGTTTCTGTGACTGAATACGTTTTTTTTTAAACTCTGTATACCTTCTCTTTGCTTCACCTATCACTACTTTACAATTATTTCTTGACTCTATAAATTTATGTCCATTCGCAGTTGACTTATGGCAGCCGAATTGTCGGAATGCTTGCTGATTCTTAGCAATAGCAGCTGCACATTCCGAGGTGAACCATTGAGGAGAGTTGGGTTTGCTGAAGAATTTTCGCATGGGGGCATATGCTTCAATGCCAGCTTTGACCTATTCGGTTAACTCATTTGCACACTGATCAGCAGGGAGTGAGAAGGTTTCACTCCATTGGGTATCACTGATGTAATCTTTGATGGACTCAAAATCAGCCTGCTCGTAGTATCTCGTCGTTTTGAGCAACGGCTCATCAGCCTTTTGGACAAGGTTTTAGGGTGATATCAATCATTACTACAACGTGATCAGCGTTCCCAAGTGGGCTATGAGCATTTGTCGCACAAGCTTGTGAAGTCAAGAACAGGTCGAGAAGTGAGGCTTGCTGGTCGGCACGATCAAGGAGGCGGGTCGGGAAAGTGACAGTCTGTGAGAGGGAGTGAGCTAAAGAGAAATTATATGTACCAGCTGCGCCAGTAAAGCTAGAGAATTCAAGCCAGTCACGATGGTATGCATTCAAATCTCCAAATACATGTATTTGGGCATTCGAGTCGAGTGAGAATGCTCTATCTATGCTTTCGCAGACAGGGTTAAGCAAGGATACAGTCCTGGGTTGAAGGAGAACGGTATAAGAAATATAAGTTGTTATATCCTAAATTACATAGGACATACTAAATTAAGAATACGCCGAGTGGTTTGCGTTTAACAGGGATCCGGTAGGAAGTAGAGACGTTTACTCTTCGCTCACTTCCAGATATGACTGCCCGTCTTATATACGTACTTTCGTATATAGTCAATACCTGATTACTTCCCTTTATGTTAGTTTCGTATTTATGCCAATCATGACCTTTACAACATAAGTAACGCTGTGATGTAAAGTCAATCTAAAGCACATGTAGGCATGTTTATCTGATTCTAGCCTATGTTCTCTAGTAAAGGGGAGTGTGTTCCGAACTTAAACTTTTAGCCCGTGCATATGTTTGTCAGAGTCTTTACGGTAGAGTGGGAGATAGTCAGTCATGTCAAGATGGTGAGAGGAGATTAGTGCTACATCTTTGATATTTGTTCTAAGTGAATGCCAGCCTCAAGAGTTTTATTGTTGGTTGTCTGGTTTAGGTTTGATTTTTTGATTTTGTAATGACATGTTTGTTTTGACCGGTCCATTAGTCTGTTACATTGACTGGTTTTATAATAAAGTTTATAATAGTTCTTGATACGTTGTGTCGGAATCTCTTGGTCGTCATAGAAGAAGAAGAAGAAGAAGAAGAAGAAGAAGAAGAGCTCTCGTCCGTTGATCCGAAATGGGACGATGTGTCGTTTCTTCTCGCCGTCATTTGTCGTCGCGTGCAGCTATTTGTACTAACCTTAATCGTTGTCGCAGCTTTGTTGTCGCGACTATTTGTTGTCTGTAGCTTGATACTGTGTCGTCCGCTATCCTCTGTCGCTGCCACTGTTAGCCTTCGTCGCCGTCATAATCTTCGTTTCTTCTCACGATCCTGGCGGTTTCTTCGTGGGCTGAAATCAATCTTTTTCTTCAATAAAGTACAACAAAGCTTTTACTGTTTTTTTAATTCGAGCCATTTTTTATTTACTAGCTGATAGACGACAATGAGTGATCGTTGTTTAAGAGAGAGAGAGAGAGAGAGAGAGAGAGAGAGAGGTTACGCTAGTAATTTCTTAACTATTTAGTCGCTTGCACAGGGAGGGAAATTGGAAATTCATTCTGTGGCTCTTTATGTTGGGATTCAAATCCCTTAAGCTTGTAACAGCTACATTTTATCGTCCGATGTTCTTTCGTTGGCTTCCAGGCAAGAACTGTTCAAATCTCAATTTAGTTTGCTCACAGCGAAAAACTCTGACGTCACGAAACCTCGTGATTACGCAGGTGTGATCTAACCTCTGAACTTAAAGTCTCGTCAATGTCCCCGCAAACCGTGGGAAACACATCGCCCAGCTTTGAATGGGATGACACTACCACAAACCGCGCAAGTCAAACCCGATCTCCAATAGATGCGTCTATCCTCAAAGCCATTATCCAACAAGTCGTGACTTGGTCCATGGGGGTTGTGGCCTCGGGAAAGCCCACCAGGATAACTGTAGGGTCCCTTCCCATGCGCAACATGGCACGTACAGTTACCCACGATATTATACAACAGTTGATGGAGCATCCGTTCTTAGCACTACCTAAGAGTTTGTGCTCCTGTACTGACAGTCGGAAACAGCAGCCAGACAAGCTGTCTAACCTGTACCCTCAACCTGTCGGATAAGAGCGACCCAGAGTAGTCATGTAAGACTTAGTGACGAAAATACTTTTCCCAAGTTGCCCAGATAGAGAGAAAGAGAGATGGCGTTCATTGTCCGAGTCAGGAAACAAGGCCAGGCACTGGGTGTCTTTGGGGCATCCAAAAGAAGACTTCCAGCAGTGGATGGATCGGTGGGATAAGTGTATGCAAGCACAAGGGGCCTACTTTGAAGGGGATAAGGGTCCCAACTCCGTCATATATTTGAAATATTTTTTCTGGACTAAGGTCGGATAGGTTTTAGACAGGCCTCGTATATATATATATATATATATATATATATATATATATATATATATATATATATATATATATAATTCTTTAGATATTGTTCGTTCTTTTTTTTTTAAAGCATTGAATGAAAATGTAATAAAAATGATGTTAGAAGCCCTTTTAACAATGCGTGAAAGATTTTTTTCTTTTTTTCTTTTTTTCCAATTAATTTCGAAGGATACAACCTCCATCATCAGAGATATATTTAACTTTTTTTTTTTATAAAATAAACAAACTTTACTTTTGTTTATAAGTAAGACGTCTTGTGTTGGTGTGACGCTCTCCGCCAAGATGTAATAGGCGGAAGTGAAAATAAGAACGAAGAAGCCAGAGCATGCCGGTAAAGTTTGTTTATTTTATAAAAAAAAAAAAAAAGTTAAATATATCTCTGATGATGGAGGTTGTATCCTTCGAAATTAATTGGAAAAAAAGAAAAAAAGAAATAAATCTTTCACGCATTGTTAAAAGGGCTTCTAACGTCATTTTTATATATATATATATATATATATATATAATTATTATCCACATACGTTTTATCTTTGCAGAACCTTTAGTCTGGAGATAAATGTTCAAACCAGTCGCATGATTCGAACCCTGAGGACAATTCCAACCATTAGACGACGAGTAGAGAAATATGTCAAATCAGGTGGAAAAATAAGAGTGTTCAACAAATCACGTAGAAAGGAACTTGCATTTTTAGCTTAGATTATTTCTCATTAAAGAGCCCGACCGAAAGGGGGCTATAGATAATTATTTAATAATAAATATTTAATTATTATCTACATACGTATACGTTCTATGCTTGTGAAATCTTCAGTTTGGAGATAAATGTTCAAACCGGTCGTACGATTCGAACCCTTTAACTCAATTCTGAACGCTCTAATCAATGAGGTCAAAAAAAAAACGATACTTTGCCTGAAGCATTGCTGGTTAATAAGTATAATTTATGAAGGCTGATAGGAATGCAGAAAACCGAAATGGTGAAAGAGAATATGAACAAAAACAAACAAGCAATCGAATCTATATATATATGTAACGGATAAATTTTATTAGACAGCACAGGTAAAGAATTTTTTTTTTTTTTTTGTGTCTTAAATAACTAATATAAGTTAGCAAAACATTTATATGGAACAAAACGTAGATTTAGTATAAGGAACGTTTATGTTTTTGTCTTTTAAGGGAAGTGGGGTCTGATCAACTCTGCTGGGAAGCCATGAAATTAAATACTGTCTTGTTTTTAAATTCCCGAAACAGTTTTTCATGGTAAACAACTGATGATCCCTTAAAATAGTGTTAGAAACTAACTAATATAATAACTGTAAAAAATAAATTGACTTACATGAGTGATTTTCCACTGGAAGATTGAGACTATAAGTTTTTTTAATTTTTTTAATTTTTTTTATATATATATTTTTTTAATTTTTTTTAATATAGTTTTAATGGTTGAGAAACTTCCGAGACTATATATATATATATATATATATATATATATATATATATATATATATATATATATATATACTTAAAAAAATATATATATATACACTTAAAAATTAAGAAAAACAAAACAAAGAAAAACAATAATAATAAGTTATCACTTACATTAGTTTGACTGTAAAGTAGATTTTTTTTTAGACTATCAGTTTAAGATTTGTATTGCTTAATAAAACCTAATATGTGACAAATTAGCAGACCTATCTCTGATACATTCCAATTATTTTTCGGGTTCTTGTATTGTATCAATTTCATGCCCACTCCTATTTGTATTTATCCTGGCTAGTTCCTCTGTCTTCTTCCCTCTTATCGTCTTTTACCCCCTCCACCTACTGCCTCCCCTATACTAGCTCAGTAGGTGTGAAAGTGAAAAAGAAAAAGAAAATAGATAAAAATATAAAAGGAAGAATAAGAAATAAAGAAGAATGTGTCACCCACTTGTCATATTTCAATGTCACTTAAAGTCTTCTCATATGGTCCAATCGGATCATCCTTTCCTCCTCCCATGTTGTGCCTTCAAAATAAAATTATTTCCAAATCTTCACTTTTTCTGAAGAGGTTCGCCAACACGAACGAAACCGGTCAAATCTCTCGTTTTTGTTTTTCTCCTGCACTATAACCTGTTTTCCATTTGTCATTGATGTTGAATTTCTGGAACTCATATACTCAAAAATGATTATGC
>OY744549.1:39188022-39235522 GCA_963556195.1 Sepiola atlantica | reverse complement strand
TCTTTTCTTCTTTCTCGTTTACCCTTATACTCTCTCTCTCTCTCTCCTTTTCTGCTCATCTTTTTGTGTTTGATACACACTATTCACTTCCTCCCATCACTTCACATCTCATTTTCCCTATCCTTCCATCTACAACATTCAGCGTGCAAACGACTAACCAAGCAAAGTTTTAGTATTATGCCCCCCCTCCCGAGGTTTAGATGTTCGGCAAAATAAAGGACCCCTTCTCTCCTCTCTCTCTCTCTCTCTCTCTCTCTCTCTTTGCTTTCTCTCTTCAGAGTTCTGGAATCTCCAACCCAAATCCTTGACTCTGACTCATGAAATTTTAAAAGGTCCTTCATCTTTAACTAATAATATTTATTATTATTATTTCTAGCATTTTGATTTGAAAAAAAAAAACGATAAAACAAAAACTAGATGACCCATGACCCATGACCCATTGAGTCAACGTTCACATGCCCCTTTTACTCTCATTGGTCTAAATTTTCATCTAATAGACGACTCGTGACCCAAAGAGTCTAGATGTTTGGCTAGATAAAGGACCCCCCCCCCTCTCTCGCTCTGATTTGATGGATGTCGTCATCATTTTGTCACCAGCAACGGTTGGTATCAAACAAAATAGTAGTGAAGAATCAAGTAGGATGGAAAGACTGAAAACAGAGAGTACCATCCAGACCTCCACTTGAAAGAGCATGAAGACTACCGCAATCCTGAGGAGGCCTATTGCCACTCACATTCTAGAGAAAGCCAACGACTTCTATCAACAAGAAATCAATGATAAACAACTGTTGCCATAACACAAAGTGATGTGCAATGCGTATCGAAAGAAGTAGAGAATACTGGAAATCTGGGGCGACTTGTTGTCACTCAGACTCCAGGGAACACCACCTGTTTTTGCCAGTGAGTGATAATTTTTCATGTAAAAACTCCCAGTGAGTAAAATCTATTAATAATGGAGATTTGGCCTGAAACCGAACCTATACTATTACTTTCTTTTAATGCTCAACTCAGTTTACTATACTATTTCAGACTAATGTACTATCTTTTAATGCTCAATCCAGTTTACTATACTATTTCATACTAATGTACTATATTTCAATGCTCAATTCAGTTTACTATACTATTTCAGACTAATGTACTATCTGTTAATGCTTAATTCAGTTTACTATACTATTTCAGACTAATGTACTATCTTTTAATGCTCAATTCAGTTTACTATACTATTTCAGACTAATGTACTATCTTTTAATGCTCAATTAAGTTTACTATACTATTTCAGACTAATGTACTATCTGTTAATGCTTAATTCAGTTTACTATACTATTTCAGACTAATGTACTATCTGTTAATGCTTAATTCAGTTTACTATACTATTTCAGACTAATGTACTATCTGTTAATGCTTAATTCAGTTTACTATACTATTTCAGACTAATGTACTATCTTTTAATGCTCAATTCAGTTTACTATACTATTTAAGACTAATGTACTATCTTTTAATGCTCAATTCAGTTTACTATACTATTTCAAACTAATGTACTATCTGTTAATGCTTAATTCAGTTTACTATACTATTTCAGACTAATGTACTATCTGTTAATGCTTAATTCAGTTTACTATACTATTTCAGACTAATGTACTATCTTTTAATGCTCAATTCAGTTTACTATACTATTTCAGACTAATGTACTATCCGTTAATGCTTAATTCAGTTTACTATACTATTTCAGACTAATGTACTATCTTTTAATGCTCAATTCAGTTTACTATACTATTTCAAACTAATGTACTATCTGTTAATGCTTAATTCAGTTTACTATACTATTTCAAACTAATGTACTATCTGTTAATGCTTAATTCAGTTTACTATACTATTTCAGACTAATGTACTATCTTTTAATGCTCAATTCAGTTTACTATACTATTTCAGACTAATGTACTATCTTTTAATGCTCAATTCAGTTTACTATACTATTTCAGACTAATGTACTATCTTTTAATGCTCAATTCAGTTTACTATACTATTTCAGACTAATGTACTATCTTTTAATGCTCAATTCAGTTTACTATACTATTTCAAACTAATGTACTATCTTTTAATGCTCAATTCAGTTTACTATACTATTTCAGACTAATGTACTATCTTTCAATGCTCAATTCAGTTTACTATACTATTTCAGACTAATGTACTATCTTTTAATGCTCAATTCAGTTTACTATACTATTTCAAACTAATGTACTATCTTTTAATGCTCAATTCAGTTTACTATACTATTTCAGACTAATGTACTATCTTTCAATGCTCAATTCAGTTTACTATACTATTTCAGACTAATGTACTATCTTTCAATGCTCAATTCAGTTTACTATACTATTTCAAACTAATGTACTATCTTTTAATGCTTAATTCAGTTTACTATACTATTTCAGACTAATGTACTATCTTTTAATGCTCAATTCAGTTTACTATACTATTTCAAACTAATGTACTATCTTTTAATGCTCAATTCAGTTTACTATACTATTTCTGACTAATGTACTATCTTTTAATGCTCAATTCAGTTTACTATACTATTTCAGACTAATGTACTATCTTTCAATGCTCAATTCAGTTTACTATACTATTTCAAACTAATGTACTATCTTTTAATGCTCAATTCAGTTTACTATACTATTTCAGACTAATGTACTATCTTTCAATGCTCAATTCAGTTTACTATACTATTTCAAACTAATGTACTATCTTTTAATGCTCAATTCAGTTTACTATACTATTTCAGACTAATGTACTATCTTTCAATGCTCAATTCAGTTTACTATACTATTTCAAACTAATGTACTATCTTTTAATGCTCAATTCAGTTTACTATACTATTTCAGACTAATGTACTATCTTTTAATGCTCAATTCAGTTTACTATACTATTTCAAACTAATGTACTATCTTTTAATGCTCAATTCAGTTTACTATACTATTTCAGACTAATGTACTATCTTTCAATGCTCAATTCAGTTTACTATACTATTTCAGACTAATGTACTATCTTTCAATGCTCAATTCAGTTTACTATACTATTTCAGACTAATGTACTATCTTTTAATGCTCAATTCAGTTTACTATACTATTTCAGACTAATGTACTATCTTTTAATGCTCAATTCAGTTTACTATACTATTTCAAACTAATGTACTATCTTTTAATGCTCAATTCAGTTCACTATTTCAGACTAATGTACTATCTTTTAATGCTCAATTCAGTTTACTATACTATTTCAGACTAATGTACTATCTTTCAATGCTCAATTCAGTTTACTATACTATTTCAGACTAATGTACTATCTTTTAATGCTCAATTCAGTTTACTATACTATTTCAGACTAATGTACTATCTTTTAATGCTCAATTCAGTTTACTATACTATTTCAGACTAATGTACTATCTTTTAATGCTCAATCCAGTTTACTATACTATTTCAATGCTCAATTCAGTTTACTATACTATTTCTGACTAATGTACTATCCTTCAATGTTTAATTAAGTTTACTATACTATTTCAGACTAATGTACTATCTTTTAATGCTTAATTCAGTTTACTATACTATTTCATACTAATGTACTATATTTCAATGCTCAATTCAGTTTACTATACTATTTCAGACTAATGTACTATATTTTAATGCACAATTCAGAGGGAGGGGATAGCGTAGTATCTATTCTCTTGTCATGAGACCATCCTCCCAGGCATGACTTGCTCCTTGGGGGGAAGTGTCATATATACTAGCAAAAATGTTTGCTAGTGATACTATAAAAACTTATAGGCTACAACACAATTGGATTGAATTGCACCAAGTTCGGTATAAAGATCCCTTGGTATGCTGGATGTAATGACATTAAGAATATTAAGAGAGGGTTGTAGTTTACTTGGAGGATTGTGCTTCAATGTACAGATAGATTTAAGGTTTAGAAGGCTGTGACAATGTGAAAGAGGGGATTTGGAAGTCTATCGGGGAAGAGTTTTCACTCTAACTCCAAAGGACTGTGAAAAGTAAATGTCACAGAATGAAATAAAATTAATTCCACTTATTGTCTCAGTCAAAAAAAGATCCTTACTCGATATTTTCTCTTTATTCTCCTTTTTTTTTCTTTCTCTCCAACGTAGGGTCATGGGCATTGGGTGAATTGAAAAAAATAAAAAGGATTTTAGATAGACTTGCAGTTTAAAAGTCTGTAACAATGCAATCTAAGGTCATGGGCATTAGGTGACAATGCAATCTAAGGTCATGGGCATTAGGTGACAATGCAATCTAAGGTCATGGGCATTAGGTGACAATGCAATCTAAGGACATGGGCATTAGGTGACAATGCAATCTAAGGTCATGGGCATTAGGTGACAATGCAATCTAAGGTCATGGGCATTAGGTGACAATGCAATCTAAGGTCATGGGCATTAGGTGACAATGCAATCTAAGGTCATGGGCATTAGGTGACAATGCAATCTAAGGTCATGGGCATTAGGTGACAATGCAATCTAAGGTCATGGGCATTAGGTGACAATGCAATCTAAGGTCATGGGCATTAGGTGACAATGCAATCTAAGGTCATGGGCATTAGGTGACAATGCAATCTAAGGTCATGAGCATTAGGTGACAATGCAATCTAAGGTCATGGGCATTAGGTGACAATGCAATCTAAGGTCATGGGCATTAGGTGACAATGCAATCTAAGGTCATGGGCATTAGGTGACAATGCAATCTAAGGTCATGGGCATTAGGTGACAATGCAATCTAAGGTCATGGGCATTAGGTGACAATGCAATCTAAGGTCATGGGCATTAGGTGACAATGCAATCTAAGGTCATGGGCATTAGGTGACAATGCAATCTAAGGTCATGGGCATTAGGTGACAATGCAATCTAAGGTCATGAGCATTAGGTGACAATGCAATCTAAGGTCATGGGCATTAGGTGACAATGCAATCTAAGGTCATGGGCATTAGGTGACAATGCAATCTAAGGTCATGGGCATTAGGTGACAATGCAATCTAAGGTCATGGGCATTAGGTGACAATGCAATCTAAGGTCATGGGCATTAGGTGACAATGCAATCTAAGGTCATGGGCATTAGGTGACAATGCAATCTAAGGTCATGAGCATTAGGTGACAATGCAATCTAAGGTCATGGGCATTAGGTGACAATGCAATCTAAGGTCATGGGCATTAGGTGACAATGCAATCTAAGGTCATGGGCATTAGGTGACAATGCAATCTAAGGTCATGAGCATTAGGTGACAATGCAATCTAAGGTCATGGGCATTAGGTGACAATGCAATCTAAGGTCATGGGCATTAGGTGACATTGCAATCTAAGGTCATGGGCATTAGGTGACAATGCAATCTAAGGTCATGGGCATTAGGTGACAATGCAATCTAAGGTCATGGGCATTAGGTGACAATGCAATCTAAGGTCATGGGCATTAGGTGACAATGCAATCTAAGGTCATGGGCATTAGGTGACAATGCAATCTAAGGTCATGGGCATTAGGTGACAATGCAATCTAAGGTCATGGGGATTAGGTGACAATGCAATCTAAGGTCATGGGCATTAGGTGACAATGCAATCTAAGGTCATGGGCATTAGGTGACAATGCAATCTAAGGTCATGGGCATTAGGTGACAATGCAATCTAAGGTCATGGGCATTAGGTGACAATGCAATCTAAGGTCATGGGCATTAGGTGACATTGCAATCTAAGGTCATGGGGATTAGGTGACAATGCAATCTAAGGTCATGGGCATTAGGTGACAATGCAATCTAAGGTCATGGGCATTAGGTGACAATGCAATCTAAGGTCATGGGCATTAGGTGACAATGCAATCTAAGGTCATGGGCATTAGGTGACATTGCAATCTAAGGTCATGGGCATTAGGTGACAATGCAATCTAAGGTCATGGGCATTAGGTGACAATGCAATCTAAGGTCATGAGCATTAGGTGACAATGCAATCTAAGGTCATAGGCATTAGGTGACAATGCAATCTAAGGTCATGGGCATTAGGTGACAATGCAATCTAAGGTCATGGGCATTAGGTGACAATGCAATCTAAGGTCATGGGCATTAGGTGACAATGCAATCTAAGGTCATGGGCATTAGGTGACAATGCAATCTAAGGTCATGAGCATTAGGTGACAATGCAATCTAAGGTCATGGGCATTAGGTGACATTGCAATCTAAGGTCATGGGGATTAGGTGACAATGCAATCTAAGGTCATGGGGATTAGGTGACATTGCAATCTAAGGTCATGGGGATTAGGTGACAATGCAATCTAAGGTCATGGGCATTAGGTGACAATGCAATCTAAGGTCATGGGCATTAGGTGACAATGCAATCTAAGGTCATGGGCATTAGGTGACAATGCAATCTAAGGTCATGGGCATTAGGTGACAATGCAATCTAAGGTCATGGGCATTAGGTGACAATGCAATCTAAGGTCATGGGCATTAGGTGACAATGCAATCTAAGGTCATGGGCATTAGGTGACAATGCAATCTAAGGTCATGGGCATTAGGTGACATTGCAATCTAAGGTCATGGGCATTAGGTGACAATGCAATCTAAGGTCATGGGCATTAGGTGACAATGCAATCTAAGGTCATGGGCATTAGGTGACATTGCAATCTAAGGTCATGGGCATTAGGTGACAATGCAATCTAAGGTCATGGGCATTAGGTGACAATGCAATCTAAGGTCATGGGCATTAGGTGACAATGCAATCTAAGGTCATGGGCATTAGGTGACAATGCAATCTAAGGTCATGGGCATTAGGTGACATTGCAATCTAAGGTCATGGGCATTAGGTGACAATGCAATCTAAGGTCATGGGCATTGGGTGAATTGAAAAAATACCTGAGTGAGAAACCAGACAATAATAGACATAAAGAGACAATATGTTATGTAATAATTTTATTTTCTTTTCTACTTACTGTTTTTTTACCATTTTTTTTACCTGTGTTATACGGTGTCCAAGCTTTTCTGATATTTCGAGGTTGATAACCTCCTTTTCAAAACGAATGTTGGATCCATGTATGAGTGGTATGTTGGCCGGAAGTAGGTTTTATGTAGCAGCAATGAATATATAGCCTCACAGAGGAAACCGGAAGTAATGAAATCAATGTGTATTTATTTATTTTTTATTTTTTCATTTTACTTTCTTACTTATTTGTGTTTATATTATGTATATTTGTTTTTTCGCTTTTCTATTTTCTCTTTATTTATTTATTATGTAGTTCGTTTTAAATTTAAATTATCTGTTTAAGTTGTTGCTTTTCTATTTTCTCTTCTTTATGTAATATTTATTTATTATGTAGTTCGTTTTAAATTTAAATTATCATATAACAGACAATTAATGGAAGATAAAAAAAAACAGAAGTAGAAACTAAAACAAAACTGATTCCATAACATATTGTCTCTTTATGTCTGTTATCATCCCATTTCTCGCCCATTCTTTCAATTCACCCGGTGCCAATGACCTTACAGGCCATTGTCACAGGTGAAAAGTCAATTGACGTATACTAGGTACGTGCAAAATCAATGGCCGATTCCCAAAATGTAAAAACATTTTGACCCCCCGTTCACTTAAAAATTCACTAAAATTAAGGAAATCAATCAATTTTAATGAAATTTTCAATATTTATTAATCAACAATCACGGAATATAATGAAACCATTATTTTTTTTTAATCTTAGTGAAAATGTATAATTTTCTTAAAACAAAATACACCTTTACTAAAGTTATATTTTTATATATTAATAAAAAATGCATTAATTTGTTTTTGTTTTTTATGAAAATAAAGCATTGTAGATGTTAACAATTAAAAAAAAATGTTTTCATATTTTTTATATATTACGAAAAAGGTCCCTAAATACCGTGTTAACAAAATTACTATAACTCGAAGAAAAAATAATTTTTTGAATTAGCGATTTTATTATTGAATATAGCATTGTTTAATCAATATTTTCACCAAAAAATTAATATAATTGCAAAAAATATTTCATGTGATTTTAATGATTAGAATTTCTGGAAAATTAAAAATGCGACATAATTATATTTCTCTTTCATACATGAACGTGGCATCATCAGCGCAAGAAAATTTTTTTTATAATCTTGAAAATAAACCAAAAATTGACAAATTTGAGACCCAGGAACTTAACAAAACAAAGTATTTTAAAAATTGGATAATTTCTACTAACGATTCACTTTGATTGGTATGGTAGCCCCGTTCTGTAATGACCAGCTGGGATTAGCCTTCCAATAACCATTCACTTTTACACCGCCCTCAAATTTTTATTTTTAGAGATTCAACAATTTCGTTAATTTCACAATTCATTGTCAATTATTTGGAAAGATTTGTATTTGTTTTGTCTTTTTTTCATTAATAAATTTTAAGAAGTTAAAAACAATTATTTATTAATAAATAAAGAGAATTCAAACATGACATTTTCTTTCAAAATTGAATTCTATTCATCAATAAATAACTGTTTTAACTTTTTTTTTTCAATGGATAAATTGTCAGTGTAGTCATTGACTTTAATTTACTTTTTCACACTTAAAATAAAAAATACACTTTATTTTAAAAAGAATCTATTTAATTTATTGTTGCGACACATTAAGAATAAATCGAGTAACTAAAGTTTTAAATCATGTAAAAAAATGATAAAATTGACGCAGTTCGTAACGTAAAAATAATTTTTAACATTAAAAAAAGTTTTATTTCAAATTCTAAGGAAAAACATTGGTAAACAGACGTCATCAATAATTTCAGAGTATTACTAAATTAAAAACTAATACCAAGTTAAATATGAACCTTTTTAGTTAAAAATAAAATAAGATCTTAATTGTGTACACTCACAAATATTTTAATAAATAAACATTTCCTTTTTTATTATAACAAAATAAGGGTACTTAAATTTGTTTATGACCTTAAAAAGAATAAAGAAATTAATGGATAATAATTTTTCAACTTCTATAAACTATTACAAAACCATTTTTATATATAAAGTTAAAAATGATAAGTTATGACATTTTTGTCTTCCATATATTTTGCATAGCGATAGTCAATTGGTAAACAAAGTCGTTTGCCAATTATGTGACGTCGGATTTTACTCATTTATGACTTTTGGGGAATAATTTTGCTAATTCTTAGTAAAATGTGGGAATTTTTTTTTTAATTCAGTATCTTATGACTTTAATTTAATAATTATCTTTGAAATAGTTCCCAAAAACTTATATTTATCTTTCAAGGGATTTTTACAAGCAATTTTTTCAAAGTTCAAAATTCACTGAATTTTTAGGTTTTACAGCCGCCGTGATTACATATTTCATTATAATTTATTTTTCACACGTAAATATGCAGTTTTTTTATCGTTTAGAGATTAAGTTTAGGCTTTTATCTTTCAAACACAATCAAAGTTTACACGGAAACTAATTAAATAATTAATGATAAGCCCTTTTTAATAAGCATAGTCCGTACAAGAGACGGCCATTTTTGCACATACCTAACGTATACAAAGACATAAATTGCCAATAAGTTGGATATTTTAAAAATATGTGCCAAAGAATGTTGGATCCATGTGTGAGTTTTATTTTGGACACAGGTAGGTTTTATGCAGCAATAAATATATAATACAATAAATATACAGAAGAAAACCGGAAGTGATAAGATCAAATGTGTATTTATTTTTTAATTTAATTTTATTTCATTTTACTTTCTTATTTATGTGTGTTAAAATTATGTATATTTGTGTTTTCGCTTTTCTATGTATGCATATATTGTGTGTTGGCAGATCAACATTTACTTTCAATTCACCCGGTGCCCATAACCTTATATTGTATTGTCACAGTCTTCTAAAATCCAAACCTACTACTAATACTAATTACATATTATATATGACTATATAATTATATATATATGATTATATAATTATATATATATGATTATATAATTATATATATATGATTATATATGACTATATAATTATATATATAATTATATATGACTATATAATAATATATATATGATTATATATGACTATATAATTATATATATAATTATATATGACTATATAATTATATATATAATTATATATGACTATATAATTATATATATAATTATATATGACTATATAATTATATATATAATTATATATGACTATATAATTATATATATAATTATATATGACTATATAATTATATATATAATTATATATGACTATATAATTATATATATAATTATATATAACTATATAATTATATATATAATTATATATGACTATATAATTATATATATATGACTATATAATTATATATATATGATTATATATGACTATATAATTATATATATATGATTATATATGACTATATAATTATATATATAATTATATATGACTATATAATTATATATATAATTATATATGACTATATAATTATATATATAATTATATATAACTATATAATTATATATATAATTATATATGACTATATAATTATATATATATGACTATATAATTATATATGACTATATAATTATATATATAATTATATATGACTATATAATTATATATGACTATATAATTATATATATAATTATATATGACTATATAATTATATATGACTATATAATTATATATATATGATTATATATGACTATATAATTATATATTACTATGAATACAAATTATATAGTTTATGTTGACTACAAAATAAAATAATAGCTAAAAAAATGACATTTTTTTTTATTATTCGTGGTAAAATATCAAATATTTGAATACTATGAGAGATGAAAAAGAGAAACGGATCTATGAAATGTAAATAGTGAAATGCCTGATGGTCGTCCAAAGTATGGTCATATTGCTTGCATAAAATCATTTATTTTGATTTTATTTGTTTATTTTATTTTTCCCATGATTTTGTTTTATGACTTTTAATGCTGAATAAATTTTCCTCTGTGGAACACATTACTACGGGATTGCTTCCCTGCGTTCTACAATATGGTCGTCTTCAAACCCAATGTCAATAAATACTTGTCATAAATCGTCCTCATAAGTAATCAGATTTTGTTAATTCCATTCGTCTTTTTCAATCCTCTCATAATATTCTTCTGGCAATCCGTTCATCTTGTTAACCCTTATTCTCGGGTGGCTCTTAGCCTTCATAAAGGATGACTCATTAGTAGAAAAAAAAATATTTTCGTAAAAGTTTTTATGCTTCAAATTCTTAATGTATTAAACTATTTATTCATGGTGTTTTGTTTTACGGTATATCAACCCTTTTTGGTTATTTAATACTGAATACAGTCATTCGGGTAAAAGTTATTATGCTCCAAGTTTTTAATATCTTTTATTTATTTATTTATGATGATTGTTTATTATTCATGATGTAAATGTATAGAAGGATTTTAGATAGACTTGCAGTTGAGAAGTCTGTGACAATGCAAGGTGTTAGGGTAAGGGGCATCAGATGTTAGGGTTATGGGCATCAGGTGCTAGGGTTAGGGGCATCAGATGTTAAGGTAAGGGGCATCAGGTGTTAGAGTTAGGGGCATCAGGTGTTAGGGTTAGGGGCATCAGGGGTTAGGGGCATCAGGTGTTAGGATTAGGGTTAGGGGGATCAAGTGTTAGGGTTAGGGGATCAGGTGTTAGAGTTAGGGGCATCAGCTGTTAGGGTTAGGGGCATCAGGTGTTAGGGTTAGGGTTAGGGGCATCAAGTGTTAGGGTTAGAGTTAGGGGCATCAGGTGTTAGGGTTAGGGGCATCAGCTGTTAGGTTTAGGGGCATCAGCTGTTAGGGTTAGGGGCATCAGGTGTTAGGTTTAGGGGCATCAGCTGTTAGGGTTAGGGGCATCAAGTGTTAGGGTTAGGGCATCAGGTGTTAGGTTTAGGGGCATCAGCTGTTAGGGTTAGGGGCATCAAGTGTTAGGGTTAGGGGCATCAGGTGTTAGGTTTAGGGGCATCAGCTGTTAGGGTTAGGGGCATCAGCTGTTAGGATTAGGGTTAGGGGCATCAAGTGTTAGGGTTAGAGTTAGGGGCATCAGCTGTTAGGGTTAGGGGCATCAGCTGTTAGGGTTAGGGGCATCAGGTGTTAGGGTTAGGGCATCAGGTGTTAGGATTAGTGTTAGGGGCATCAGGTGTTAGGGTTAGGGCATTATGTGTTAGGGTTAGAGTAAGGGGCATCAGTGTTAGAGTTAGGGGCATCAGGTGTTAGGGTTAGGGCATCAAGGGTTAGAGTTAGGGGCATCAGGTGTTAGGGTTAGGGCATTATGTGTTAGGGTTTGGGGCATCAGGTGTAGTTTTGTCGAAGCATGAGGGTTTTAAAGGATGCGATGTCTCGGCAGCCAACAACTGATGCAGATAGTTTGTTCCATGCTTCAGCAATTTTGAGCAGGTAAAAATGTTTCTGGAAGATATGGTGTTTTCTGAGTTTTACGTTTTGTTTTTCATTGATGTCTTAAAAAGACAGGTTGCCCTGAAGAGATGCTGTATACTTTAATGTTAAAGTAGGAGTACATCCGGGTTCTATACTGAGTCCGTGGCTTTTCATTTGTGTCTTAGAAACATTTTCCAGGGAGTTTCGTATGGGTTGTCTGGAAGAGATGCTGTATGCTGATGATTTTGTACTTGTCTGTGAAACAATGGACGGTCTACTTGCTAAGTGAAAGACTCGGAGGAATGCGATGGAAAGTAAAGGTGTGAGAGCGAATTTTACCAAGAGTAAAATGATGAGCAGTGGTTAGGGTTAGGATTAGTGTTGATTATTAATCTCCTTACCCTGGCGGGAAGATGTGACTCACACGTCGGTAAAGTGAGATTTAAAGCCAGCATTCTAAATGAAGAGCACTCAAAAATTGCCTGCGCAGCCCCGTTGGAATTCCTCGTTGAAAACTTCCAAAAAGAGGAAAGTCTTCTGCTCGGTTTGTGAAAAAGGAGTCTGGTGCAACTCAATTTTTTGTGGTACTCGTAAGCATTTGGTACACAAGAAGTGCAGTGGAATTACTGGTAAGTTGAGAGGATAACCCGTTTGTGTGCAAAAAGTGTAAGACGATGGAGATGGATGAGAACTCAGATGTGGAGAAAGTACATCTGAATGGCGAAGCTATTGAGGTAGTTCAGAAATTCTGTTACCTTGGTGATACCATTGGAGTACAGGGTGGAGCAGGTGCTAGTGTGATTGCAAGAGTTAGAAGTAGATGGCGTAAGTTCAGTGAACTTCTGTCATCACGAACCGGTAGAGTGTCGAATAAAGGAAAAGTCTAGCAGGCATGTGTGCGTAGTGTGATGATGTATGGAAGTAAAACCTGGCCAGTGTGAATTGAGGACATGCGTTGCATGGTTAGAAATTATATGAGAATAAGACGATGGATGTGTAATGTGATTCTTAAAGACAGGCTTAGATCTGATGAGCTCAGAAGAAAGATTAAATTAGGACAGTATAGGAAGATGCATGCAGAACAGGAGACTCTGATGGTATGGCCACATTGAAAGAATGGATGAGAGTTCTTGGGTTAGTAGATGTAGAACAGTTGAGGTAGCAGGTTCAGTTGACAGGGTAATGCCAAGGAAAACATGGGGGGAAGTGATCAAAATGGACTTGAGAGAAAAAGGGATAAATAAACACATGGTCAGAGATAGGTTACTTTGAAAGTCAATTTCTAAAAGACGTCCAACGCATGTTAGCATGTAAAACAGACGTTAAACAGATGATGATGATGATGATGATGATGATGATGCTGATGATGATGGTGATATCATCATTATCATCATCATCACGTTTGTTAACTATATGAAGATCAAAAAGAAATTTTGTGGGTTAAGTCAGTTTATAGACGTCGGAGCTTCAATGAATCATAAAGTCAGCCATCTCTATCACTCCAAACACTTTCTCACACCTGGGGCTATTCTCTATCTCTACAAGACCATGTATGGAGTACTGTTGTCATACTTGGGCTGGTGAATCTCTGTCCCATTTGAGGGTTCTTGATAAGGTGCAGAAACGTATCTGTAATTTGATTGGCCCCACCCTTTCTTCTTCTCTGCACCCTCTCTCTCACAGACGTGATGTTGCTAGTCTCAGTCTTTTCTATAAATACTATTATGGTCCCCAGATGCCGGAGAGCTTTCTACTCCGACAGCTTCTTTCCTCGTGCTGCTGGCCTCTGGAACTCCCTCCCTGCCCCCTGTTTTCCCGACGGTACTGACATGCAGAAATTTAAAACTAATGTAAACAGACATCTCGCTGTGCAGATCCCAATTTAGGTTGACCCCCCAAACCTTCTCCCCTTTTTCTCAGTAGCCCCTTACGTCTACAGTGGCGTCCTGCCTTGTTTGGGGTGAACTATGTTAAAAAAAATTTGTTTTAAAATGGCATGTGTTCTTCAGAATTGTGTGATCTATCCCCTGCTTCTTTTGTTTCAGCTCGTTTGACTCGTTGGTCTAGTGGTCTTCATCAATTCGCTGTTTTGATACCTCATTGTAATACAGCTTTCTATTCCAGTAACTTCTTTCCAAGAACCGTAGGCTGTGGAACTCTCTTCCTGGTGACTGTTTTCCTCCTATCTATAACCTTCGTCTTTTTAAGACTAAGGCCAATAGGAATCTCCTGTTTTTATGATAATCATATTTTGTTTTTGTTAGCTCCTTACATCAAGTGGCTTCATGTCTTGTCTGGAGCGATTTCCATAAAAAAACTGGGGGGGGGGGGCGTTCAGAGTATGACAGCTGTTCATCTGATGGAGGCTATTCGCTTGGTTGAACATCTCTACTATGAATCCCTTAATGAAAATGATACTTAAAATATTTTCTTGAAATTAAGGATGCACAATTAAGAATCTAACAATTTTAATTTGTCTCTTTTCAATTAAAGTTGATATAAAAATATGTCCTCAAAATGATGATACAAAAAATAAATGTTAAAAAAAGACGAAATGAAACAAACAAAATTTTAATAAATGCTATTTACCTTTTAAAATTAGGGGTACCATTCCCTGAGTTAGGGTTTATTCATTCCCGACTTTTAAAATTAGGGGTACCATTCCCTGAGTAAGGGTTTATCCATTCCCGACTTTTAAAATTAGGGGTACCATTCCCTGAGTAAGGGTTTATCCATTCCCGACTTTTAAAATTAGGGGTACCATTCCCTGAGTTAGGGTTTATCCATGACTGATTTAGAATATTAATTTACTAGCTGTTCCTACCCGGCGCTGCTCGGGATTCTTTTGGTTGACCTGAAAATTTTTGTAAATGGATCGCAAGTGTCGGATAGGATTGTTAGAATATCTCACCTATTTTATCCAAATTGACTGAATACCATATATATACAAAAATTGTTTCGTAACAATGAAACCCTGGGTCATCTACAGAAACTGTATAGTTGTTAAATAAACACGATTTATATTACCTTTAGCAAAACTTACGATCGATCACTTTATTGATTTCTTTTCATGAAACCTTGACACACACACCCACACATATATATATATATATATATATATATATATATATATATATATATATATATACATGTCATCCACAGACAGTTGTTTCGTCGTCTACGACTCATCGTTGTGGCTAGATGCGAGTGAATCCAGGGCGGGACTCGAACCCCGAAGTAGCTAGTTTGATACGGTGCTTAACTCTGTTGGTCATATATATATATAGTACATATTTTATATTACTTTTTTACTTTTGTTCTATAGTTAATATTGTCTATTCCAATAAATTAACATGGAATGAATTAAGTCGATTTCACACGATGGCTACCAGTGATTAAAGCATTGGATTTAAGTTTCCAGTTGATCTTATTAATCTGTTAGTTAATTATTAATTCTATAAATAATAATCAACGTGTGATTATCATATCTTTTTTTAAAATTATTAACAAAAGATTAAAATCGTTGACTTGTTTGCTTGGGTGATGGTGTGTGCGTGAGAGAGAGGCTTTGTTTATAACTTATAATTTAGAACTGGAGAGCTACTTGTTGAAAATTAAATAAAACTAAAACTAAACCTAAAATTTAAATAAAATTAATAAAATTAAAATTAAATTAAAATAAAAATTAAATAAAAATTAAGATTAAATAAAAATTAAAATAAAAATAAAAATAAAGATAAAGATAAAGATAAAAATAGAAATTAAAATTAAAATTAAAATAAATAAAAATAAAAATAAAAATTAAATAAAAATAAAGATAAAGATAAAGATAAAGATAAAAATAAAAATAAAAATAAAAATTGAATAAAAATTTTTAAAAATAAAATATTAAATTAAAATAAAATTAAATAAAAATAAAGATAAAGATAAAATAAAAATAAAAATTAAATAAAGATTAAATAAAAATTAAATAAAAATTAAATAAAAATAAAAATAAAAATAAAATAAACATAAAAATAAAAATAAAAAATAAAAATACAAATAAAAATAAACATAAAAATAAAAATAAAAATAAAATGAAAATAAAATAAAAATAAAAATAAAAATAAAAAGCAAAACGGTGGAAAGTAAATTTTGATCACAAATTCTAAACATTTATCCACAAAACCAAAAAAATATTCCTAAACAGAATGATGTGTTATATTAAAATCTAAACATCATTGAATTAAAAAAAACAATAACAAAGAATAGTTAATCAATGAGATGTCCTTTTGCAAATCAATATGTAAATTAGTTAATCTTAGAGCTTAGATCTCATATATCTACCCAGTATATCAGAAAGATAGGTTAGGTTGCTTCTATTGTGTGAAGTTGAAAAGAGCGTTTTAATCTCAATGTCAGTGCAAGAAATGGCACAACTGTATAAATATACAGATTAGCTGTAAATTAAGCATTGATTGATTGATACATTCTTAAAATCTTTAATTATCATTTTCCTATTTCTTATTCAGGTGGCCATGGGGGCAACATCCCACATGACCACCTGAATATAGCCACCTGTATTCTAGCTTTACATTTTGTCAACTGCTTAATTCTTTCATCCATGATTTTTTACAGAAATTCTACGCACTTGATCTAAGTTGTTCTTGAACCAAGTTGAGTCGACTTCCAGAAAGGCCCGTAATGACTAATAATGGAGGCAAAACGTATTCCTCGATGTCCCTGACTCACAAAAACAAATATGATGGATCAAATCAAAATTTATGATAATTTATGACAACTTTTTATTTGTTGTTGTGGAACAACAATATGCACGAAAGGGTTAACTTGTAATGTTACGTACACGCCCAAAACGAGTGTTTGTTACGTTTGTTACGTGATGATGAGTAGCGTTTGTTATGTGATGATGATGATGATGATGATGATGATGATGATGATGATGATGATGATGATGATCATCATCATCATCATCATCATCATCATCATCATCATCCTCCTCCTCCTCCTCCTCCTCCTCCTCCAGAGTGCCTAATTTCTCTGCGCTGTTGTTGGTCATTCACGCATTGCACTAACTTATATGATTGTCGTTACGGTTGTCCTGTTTGATGTAGGATTATTTGTTTTCAGCAAAACACAAAAGAAACGCATACAAATGTATATCCATATTTTTTTTATTAGCATTGAAAGAAGTGCTGTTATCAGTTGTTTGCTGTCTGTCGTATTTCCCTTCTACTAGAAAATCTATTGTGTGACACTGTTTGCTCTAGTGTGTGCATGTGTGTGTGTGTGTTTTGTTTTGTGCCTTAGCTCTATGTGTGTAACTCACTACTCTCCAACAACCGATTTTGACTGAACTCTTCCCTCTCCCTTGCTTTCTAACATCTAACAAAATTACTTATTATCTCCAATTATTTTTTTGTTCGTATAACTTACCATACCAATCTACGTCACAAACATTACTTATTATCTCCAATTATTTTTTTGTTCGTATAACTTACCATACCAATCTACGTCACAAAATTACTTATTATCTCCAATTATTTTTTTGTTCGTATAACTTACCATACCAATCTACGTCACAAAATTACTTATTATCTCCAATTATTTTTTTGTTCGTATAACTTACCATACCAATCTACGTCACAAACATTACTTATTATCTCCAATTATTTTTTTGTTCGTATAACTTACCATACCAATCTACGTCACAAACATTACTTATTATCTCCAATTATTTTTTTGTTCGTATAACTTACCATACCAATCTACATCACAAAATTATTTATTATTTCCAATTATTTTTTTGTTCGTATAACTTACCATACCAATCTACGTCACAAAATTACTTATTATCTCCAATTATTTTTTTGTTCGTATAACTTACCATACCAATCTACGTCACAAACATTACTTATTATCTCCAATTATTTTTTTGTTCGTATAACTTACAATACCAATCTACGTCACAAACATTACTTATTATCTCCAATTATTTTTTTGTTCGTATAACTTACCATACCAATCTACGTCACAAACATTACTTATTATCTCCAATTATTTTTTTGTTCGTATAACTTACCATACCAATCTACGTCACAAACATTACTTATTATTTCCAATTATTTTTTTGTTCGTATAACTTACCATACCAATCTACGTCACAAACATTACTTATTATCTTCAATTATTTTTTTGTTCGTATAACTTACCATACCAATCTACGTCACAAACATTACTTATTATCTCCAATTATTTTTTTGTTCGTATAACTTACCATACCAATCTACGTCACAAAATTACTTATTATCTCCAATTATTTTTTTGTTCGTATAACTTACCATACCAATCTACGTCACAAACATTACTTATTATCTCCAATTATTTTTTTGTTCGTATAACTTACCATACCAATCTACGTCACAAACATTACTTATTATCTCCAATTATTTTTTGTTCGTATAACTTACCATACCAATCTACGTCACAAACATTACTTATTATCTCCAATTATTTTTTTGTTCGTATAACTTACCATACCAATCTACGTCACAAACATTACTTATTATCTCCAATTATTTTTTTGTTCGTATAACTTACCATACCAATCTACGTCACAAACATTACTTATTATCTCCAATTATTTTTTTGTTCGTATAACTTACCATACCAATCTACGTCACAAACATTACTTATTATCTCCAATTATTTTTTTGTTCGTATAACTTACCATACCAATCTACGTCACAAACATTACTTATTATCTCCAATTATTTTTTTGTTCGTATAACTTACCATACCAATCTACGTCACAAACATTACTTATTATCTCCAATTATTTTTTTGTTCGTATAACTTACCATACCAATCTACGTCACAAACATTACTTATTATCTCCAATTATTTTTTTGTTCGTATAACTTACCATACCAATCTACGTCACAAACATTACTTATTATCTCCAATTATTTTTTTGTTCGTATAACTTACCATACCAATCTACGTCACAAACATTACTTATTATCTCCAATTATTTTTTTGTTCGTATAACTTACCATACCAATCTACGTCACAAACATTACTTATTATCTCCAATTATTTTTTTGTTCGTATAACTTACCATACCAATCTACGTCACAAACATTACTTATTATCTCCAATTATTTTTTTGTTCGTATAACTTACCATACCAATCTACGTCACAAACATTACTTATTATCTCCAATTATTTTTTTGTTCGTATAACTTACCATACCAATCTACGTCACAAACATTACTTATTATCTCCAATTATTTTTTTGTTCGTATAACTTACCATACCAATCTACGTCACAAAATTACTTATTATCTCCAATTATTTTTTTGTTCGTATAACTTACCATACCAATCTACGTCACAAAATTACTTATTATTTCCAATTATTTTTTTATTCGTATAACTTACCATACCAATCTACGTCACAAACATAACTTATTATCTCCAATTATTTTTTTGTTCGTATAACTTACCATACCAATCTACATCACAAAATTACTTATTATCTCCAATTATTTTTTTGTTCGTATAACTTACCATACCAATCTACGTCACAAACATTACTTATTATCTCCAATTATTTTTTGGTTCGTATAACTTACCATACCAATCTACGTCACAAACATTACTTATTATCTCCAATTATTTTTTTGTTCGTATAACTTACCATACCAATCTACGTCACAAACATTACTTATTATCTCCAATTATTTTTTTGTTCGTATAACTTACCATACCAATCTACGTCACAAACATTACTTATTATCTCCAATTATTTTTTTGTTCGTATAACTTACCATACCAATCTACGTCACAAACATTACTTATTATCTCCAATTATTTTTTTGTTCGTATAACTTACCATACCAATCTACGTCACAAAATTACTTATTATCTCCAATTATTTTTTTGTTCGTATAACTTACCATACCAATCTACGTCACAAAATTACTTATTATTTCCAATTATTTTTTTATTCGTATAACTTACCATACCAATCTACGTCACAAAATTACTTATTATCTCCAATTATTTTTTTGTTCGTATAACTTACCATACCAATCTACGTCACAAAATTACTTATTATCTCCAATTATTTTTTTGTTCGTATAACTTACCATACCAATCTACGTCACAAACATTACTTATTATCTCCAATTATTTTTTTGTTCGTATAACTTACCATACCAATCTACGTCACAAAATTACTTATTATCTCCAATTATTTTTTTGTTCGTATAACTTACCATACCAATCTACGTCACAAAATTACTTATTATTTCCAATTATTTTTTTATTCGTATAACTTACCATACCAATCTACGTCACAAAATTACTTATTATCTCCAATTATTTTTTTGTTCGTATAACTTACCATACCAATCTACGTCACAAACATTACTTATTATCTCCAATTATTTTTTTGTTCGTATAACTTACCATACCAATCTACGTCACAAACATTACTTATTATCTCCAATTATTTTTTTGTTCGTATAACTTACCATACCAATCTACGTCACAAACATTACTTATTATCTCCAATTATTTTTTTGTTCGTATAACTTACCATACCAATCTACGTCACAAAATTACTTATTATCTCCAATTATTTTTTTGTTCGTATAACTTACCATACCAATCTACGTCACAAAATTACTTATTATTTCCAATTATTTCTTTATTCGTATAACTTACCATACCAATCTACGTCACAAAATTACTTATTATCTCCAATTATTTTTTTGTTCGTATAACTTACCATACCAATCTACGTCACAAAATTACTTATTATCTCCAATTATTTTTTTGTTCGTATAACTTACCATACCAATCTACGTCACAAAATTACTTATTATCTCCAATTATTTTTTTGTTCGTATAACTTACCATACCAATCTACGTCACAAACATTACTTATTATCTCCAATTATTTTTTTGTTCGTATAACTTACCATACCAATCTACGTCACAAAATTACTTATTATCTCCAATTATTTTTTTGTTCGTATAACTTACCATACCAATCTACGTCACAAAATTACTTATTATTTCCAATTATTTTTTTATTCGTATAACTTACCATACCAATCTACGTCACAAAATTACTTATTATCTCCAATTATTTTTTTGTTCGTATAACTTACCATACCAATCTACGTCACAAAATTACTTATTATCTCCAATTATTTTTTTGTTCATATAACTTACCATACCAATCTACGTCACAAAATTACTTATTATTTCCAATTATTTTTTTATTCGTATAACTTACCATACCAATCTACGTCACAAAATTACTTATTATCTCCAATTATTTTTTTGTTCGTATAACTTACCATACCAATCTACGTCACAAACATTACTTATTATCTCCAATTATTTTTTTGTTCGTATAACTTACCATACCAATCTACGTCACAAAATTACTTATTATTTCCAATTATTTTTTTATTCGTATAACTTACCATACCAATCTACGTCACAAAATTACTTATTATCTCCAATTATTTTTTTGTTCGTATAACTTACCATACCAATCTACGTCACAAACATTACTTATTATCTCCAATTATTTTTTTGTTCGTATAACTTACCATACCAATCTACGTCACAAACATTACTTATTATCTCCAATTATTTTTTTGTTCGTATAACTTACCATACCAATCTACGTCACAAACATTACTTATTATCTCCAATTATTTTTTTGTTCGTATAACTTACCATACCAATCTACGTCAAAAACATTACTTATTATCTCCAATTATTTTTTTGTTCGTATAACTTACCATACCAATCTACGTCACAAACATTACTTATTATCTCCAATTATTTTTTTGTTCGTATAACTTACCATACCAATCTACGTCACAAACATTACTTATTATCTCCAATTATTTTTTTGTTCGTATAACTTACCATACCAATCTACGTCACAAACATTACTTATTATCTCCAATTATTTTTTTGTTCGTATAACTTACCATACCAATCTACGTCACAAACATTACTTATTATCTCCAATTATTTTTTTGTTCGTATAACTTACCATACCAATCTACGTCACAAACATTACTTATTATCTCCAATTATTTTTTTGTTCGTATAACTTACCATACCAATCTACGTCACAAACATTACTTATTATCTCCAATTATTTTTTTGTTCGTATAACTTACCATACAAATCTACGTCACAAACATTACTTATTATCTCCAATTATTTTTTTGTTCGTATAACTTACCATACCAATCTACGTCACAAACATTACTTATTATCTCCAATTATTTTTTTGTTCGTATAACTTACCATACCAATCTACGTCACAAACATTACTTATTATCTCCAATTATTTTTTTGTTCGTATAACTTACCATACCAATCTACGTCACAAACATTACTTATTATCTCCAATTATTTTTTTGTTCGTATAATTTACCATACCAATCTACGTCACAAACATTACTTATTATCTCCAATTATTTTTTTGTTCGTATAACTTACCATACAAATCTACGTCACAAAAATTACTTATTATCTCCAATTATTTTTTTGTTCGTATAACTTACCATACCAATCTACGTCACAAACATTACTTTAATTAATTGTAATTGCATTTCATTATTCTTTTGAACAAAAGACTCTTCTAATTTTCATATAAGAATTTCCTAATGCGTTTTTTTTTTAAATTTATTTTGAAACAGTTTACACGTCAGGTGAGTGTCAAGTAAAAAAAAAAAAACGATACAAATGCTGTCTTCGACTTCGTCCACACATGAATATTTACTTGTAACTATTTCTGATGCAGTCCATGATAGCGCAGTCACTTGAGCGTTAGACTGAAGAATTAAAGGTTCTATCCTGGGTATTGACATCTGATATTTTTCTATGAGGCCTGTCTAAAAAATATTCGACCTTAGGCTAGAAAAATATTTCAAATACCTAATCCCCCTTCAAAGTAGGCCCCTTGTGCTTGCACACACTTAGCCCCCCGATCCATCCACTGCCTGAAATACCTCTTGAAGTCTTCTTTTGGAATGGTGTTCATCTCTGCCGTTGCGTTCCTCATTATCTCTTCTCTAGTCTCAAAACGAGAACCTTTCAGTGGCGTCTTCAATTTTCAAAACAACTAGAAGTCGCAAGGAGCCATGTCTGGAGAGTAGGGAGGTTGGCGAACGACTGGAATTCCATGTTTGGCCAAGAAATGTTAGATTGATTGGGATGAATGTGTGGGGTCGTTGTCGTGATGCAGTTGCCAGTTTTTCGCCATCCACATGTCTGGTCTTTTGCGCCGAACTGTGTCACGGAGACGCCGGAGAACATCTTGATAGTACTCCTTTGTCACTGTTTGTCCTTCCAGTGCATATTTGTGATGCACAGTTCCATGGAAATCAAAGAAGACAGTCAGCATCAGCTTGATTTTACTTTGCACCTGTCGCACTTTTTTTTTGCCGTGGAAACTCGGGATGCTTCTATTGCGACGACTGTCTTTTTGTTTCTGGGTCGTACCCATACACCCATGACTCATCTCCAGTTATCACGGTGTTCAGAAACCCAGGAACAGTGTTGGCGGTTTCCAGAAGGTCTTGTGCCACTTGAAAACGAAGGTCCTTTTGTTCCTGCGACAACAACTTGGACACAAATTTCGCAGCCACTCATTGCATGTTCAAATCATCACGCAAAATTGCATGTACGGAATCTTTACTGACTCCGACCTCTTGGGCAATCTTCCGCACGGTTGAACAATCATCTTCCATCACCAAATTTCGAACCTTCTCAACAACAGCTGCATTTTGACCATTTTGGGGCCTGCCAGAACGCTGGTCATTCTTTGCTGATGTGTGGCCATTTTTTAATCGGTTGAACCACCCCTTAATTTGTGTTACACCCATCGCATCTTCTCCAAACACCTGCTGAATCTTACGAATTGTTTTGTTTTGAGAATCACCAAACTTTTGACAAAATTTGATGCAGTACCGTTTGCTCAACATGTTCAGTCATCTTGAGAGAATTGGTAATCCTACGAACACGTTGTGTAACACCTCACTCAGCCACCGACAGGCAGTGACTAACGCTGAGGAAGGCGGTGATAAAATTCACACATGCACATGAACGTGTCTTCCTTCACTGTGTAGAGTGGCGGCGCCCTATCGTCTCTATTTTGCATGGAAAAATTAATGGTCGGATACTTTTTAGACAGGCCTCGTATATTATCTTTGCAAATTTATTGAATTCAACAGAATTTAATAGCGTTAAATTTATTGAATTCAACAGAATTTAATAGCGTTAAATTTATTGAATTCAACAGAATTTAATAGCGTTAAATTTATTGAATTCAACAGAATTTAATAGCGTTAAATTTATTGAATTCAACCGAATTTAATAGCGTTAAATTTATTGAATTCAACAGAATTTAATAGCGTTAAATTTATTGAATTCAACAGAATTTAATAGCGTTAAATTTATTGAATTCAACAGAATTTAATAGCGTTAAATTTATTGAATTCAACAGAATTTAATAGCGTTAAATTTATTGAATTCAACAGAATTTAATAGCGTTAAATTTATTGAATTCAACCGAATTTAATAGCGTTAAATTTATTGAATTCAACAGAATTTAATAGCGTTAAATTTATTGAATTCAACAGAATTTAATAGCGTTAAATTTATTGAATTCAACAGAATTTAATAGCGTTAAATTTATTGAATTCAACAGAATTTAATAGCGTTAAATTTATTGAATTCAACAGAATTTAATAGCGTTAAATACTAAATGTATTTTTTTTTTTACTTATATACATTTACTTATTTACACAATCCCACATCATGCATTGCAGCAGCTTATTCAGAAACAAGTTAGCAATTTTAATTAATTAATTAATTAATAGATCTATATACATAGAGATGTCTTCACTTAAAAATTACTTAATATTAATCAATTATTTATTTTGACATTCGTACACGGCCAGAATGCGTTTTCGGTTTATTCTTAAATAATTCAACTATTTTATTCTTTGCTTATTACATGATCAAAAAAAGATTAATTCCCTTTGTGAGCATTGGATATTTGCATTTCAATTATACTTTAAATAATGTGAAAAATAAAAAAAACAGACGACAATTGACTTTTTCCAAATTAATTTACTTACAAAAGCTAAGAAAGTTATTTGACCAAAATCTGTCGTAAAAAAGGGTGTAAATATAACAACTCTCACAAATTCAACAAATTCCGTTTTTATTCAAAACTAACTGTAACTCGCTACTCTCCACCAACCGATTGTTACTGAACTCTCCCCGCTTCCTTTTGTTCTCTAACAAAAATTACTTATTATCTCCAATGGGTTTTTTTTGTGTGTTGTTTGTATAAGTTATCATACCAATCTACATCACAAACATTACTTTAATTAATTGTAATAGCTTTTCAGTAGTCTTTTCAACAAAAGACTCCCCTGGCCTCAATTTCTGTTTAAAACTTTGAAATCTTCTTGGCCTTTTGGCTAAGATCAAAGTGTAGTATCTGTTCCGATGGATACTGCACGCCTGTCCTGTGCAGTTCTAGGAGGTCCACCCTCCCAGGCTTTGCCTCCCCTCTTTGGGGAGGAGTAAGTTTATTGCTTACTGTCTAGGGCGCCCCTACCGGGGAATGCCGACGGGGCTGCTCAGGCAATTTTTAAATGTCCAGAGTGCTCACCTCTCGAGCGCTGGCTTTTCAAACCCCACTTTCTCGACCCGATCTTGGGTCACATCTTACTTGTGGGAGTAAGATAAAACTGGCCTTGTGCCTAACTCCTGGGGAGGAGTAAATAAAAACCCCTCCCTATACCTTGACTGAACTTATATAATACTAAAATTTATTTTTCGGTTTGATTGAAGATATAATTAAAATGTACTGCCTTTACTCGGATTGAACCTGCAACCTCCAGATTAGCAGACTTTTCTGCCTAATACATCACTTTTCCTCTTAATACATTAAGCCTGCAAACACTTAACAAAGCGAGATTATTGTATCATAATTATTGTAGGAAAAATCCAATTCTGAGTCAATACTCTGAAAGGGGCCGAGGCAGCAGTCGGGGGTGGGTTGCAAAAAGGAATTGCTCCCTTAGCGACCCAACCAATAGGTCTGGTAACAATATGTAATGGGGCAGAGAACGGATTTCTCTGTAGGAGCAACGATCAAGCGTCTGGTCTATAGTGAGTCGAATAATGTACTAATTCTGGTCACCACCAAGCTCTAGAACGCACTAACAAACTAACACTCCACACCCTCCTTGTAACAACACATAACATACATAAATATCACCTCTTTATCTCTGCCCATGTTGGTCTTATCTCGACCCCACCTGAAAGCCGGCACCCGAAAACGGTATGTATCACTTTCTTTTTTTTTTCCACATTATACATCTAATATATAAAACCAGTCTCTTTACGGTTTCATTGTCATCGATCGCTTTCTTCTTTTTTTTCCACATTATACATCTAATATATAAAACCAGTCTCTTTACGGTTTCATTGTCATCGATAGCTTTCTTCTTTTTTTTCCACATTATACATCTAATATATAAAACCAGTCTCTTTACGGTTTCATTGTCATCGATAGCTTTCTTCTTTTTTTTCCACATTATATATCTAATATATAAAACCAGTCTCTTTACGGTTTCATTGTCATCGATAGCTTTCTTCTTTTTTTTCCCACATTATACATCTAATATATAAAACCAGTCTCTTTACGGTTTCATTGTGATCGATAGTTTTCTTCTTTTTTCCCCACATTATACATCTAATATATAAAACCAGTCTCTTTACGGTTTCATTGTCATCGATAGCTTTCTTCTTTTTTCTCCACATTATACATCTAATATATAAAACCAGTCTCTTTACGGTTTCATTGTCATCGATAGCTTTCTTCTTTTTTCCCCACATTATACATCTAATATATAAAACCAGTCTCTTTACGGTTTCATTGTCATCGATAGCTTTCTTCTTTTTTTTCTCCACATTATACATCTAATATATAAAACCAGTCTCTTTACGGTTTCATTGTCATCGATAGCTTTCTTCTTTTTTTTTCCCACATTATACATCTAATATATAAAACCAGTCTCTTTACGGTTTCATTGTCATCGATAGCTTTCTTCTTTTTTTTTCCACACATTATACATCTAATATATAAAACCAGTCTCTTTACGGTTTCATTGTCATCGATAGCTTTCTTCTTTTTTTTTCACATTATACATCTAATATATAAAACCAGTCTCTTTACGGTTTCATTGTCATCGATAGCTTTCTTCTTTTTTTTTCACATTATACATCTAATATATAAAACCAGTCTCTTTACGGTTTCATTGTCATCGATAGCTTTCTTCTTTTTTTTTCCACACATTATACATCTAATATATAAAACCAGTCTCTTTACGGTTTCATTGTCATCGATAGCTTTCTTCTTTTTTTTTCACATTATACATCTAATATATAAAACCAGTCTCTTTACGGTTTCATTGTCATCGATAGCTTTCTTCTTTTTTTTCCACACATTATACATCTAATATATAAAACCAGTCTCTTTACGGTTTCATTGTCATCGATAGCTTTCTTCTTTTTTTTTCCACACATTATACATCTAATATATAAAACCAGTCTCTTTACGGTTTCATTGTCATCGATAGCTTTCTTCTTTTTTTTTTCCCACATTATACATCTAATATATAAAACCAGTCTCTTTACGGTTTCATTGTCATCGATAGCTTTCTTCTTTTTTTTCCACACATTATACATCTAATATATAAAACCAGTCTCTTTACGGTTTCATTGTCATCGATAGCTTTCTTCTTTTTTTTTCCCCACATTATACATCTAATATATAAAACCAGTCTCTTTACGGTTTCATTGTCATCGATAGCTTTCTTCTTTTTTTTCCACACATTATACATCTAATATATAAAACCAGTCTCTTTACGGTTTCATTGTCATCGATAGCTTTCTTCTTTTTTTTCCACACATTATACATCTAATATATAAAACCAGTCTCTTTACGGTTTCATTGTCATCGATAGCTTTCTTCTTTTTTTTTCCCCACATTATACATCTAATATATAAAACCAGTCTCTTTACGGTTTCATTGTCATCGATAGCTTTCTTCTTTTTTTTCCACACATTATACATCTAATATATAAAACCAGTCTCTTTACGGTTTCATTGTCATCGATAGCTTTCTTCTTTTTTTTCCACACATTATACATCTAATATATAAAACCAGTCTCTTTACGGTTTCATTGTCATCGATAGCTTTCTTCTTTTTTTTTCCCCACATTATACATCTAATATATAAAACCAGTCTCTTTACGGTTTCATTGTCATCGATAGCTTTCTTCTTTTTTTTTCCCACATTATACATCTAATATATAAAACCAGTCTCTTTACAATCTCATTGTCATCGATAGCTTTCTTCTTTTTTTTCTCCACATTATACATCTAATATATAAAACCAGTCTCTTTACGGTTTCATTGTCATCGATAGCTTTCTTCTTTTTTTTCCCCACATTATACATCTAATATATAAAACCAGTCTCTTTACGGTTTCATTGTCATCGATAGCTTTCTTCTTTTTTTTCTCCACATTATACATCTAATATATAAAACCAGTCTCTTTACGGTTTCATTGTCATCGATAGCTTTCTTCTTTTTTTTCCCCACATTATACATCTAATATATAAAACCAGTCTCTTTACGGTTTCATTGTCATCGATAGTTTTCTTCTTTTTTTCCACATTATACATCTAATATATAAAACCAGTCTCTTTACGGTTTCATTGTCATCGATAGCTTTCTTCTTTTTTTTCCACATTATACATCTAATATATAAAACCAGTCTCTTTACGGTTTCATTGTCATCGATAGCTTTCTTCTTTTTTTTCCCACATTATACATCTAATATATAAAACCAGTCTCTTTACGGTTTCATTGTCATCGATAGCTTTCTTCTTTTTTTTCCCACATTATACATCTAATATATAAAACCAGTCTCTTTACGGTTTCATTGTCATCGATAGCTTTCTTCTTTTTTTTTTCCCACATTATACATCTAATATATAAAACCAGTCTCTTTACGGTTTCATTGTCATCGATAGCTTTCTTCTTTTTTTTCCCACATTATACATCTAATATATAAAACCAGTCTCTTTACGGTTTCATTGTCATCGATAGCTTTCTTCTTTTTTTTCCCACATTATACATCTAATATATAAAACCAGTCTCTTTACGGTTTCATTGTCATCGATAGCTTTCTTCTTTTTTTTTTCCCACATTATACATCTAATATATAAAACCAGTCTCTTTACGGTTTCATTGTCATCGATAGCTTTCTTCTTTTTTTTTTCCCACATTATACATCTAATATATAAAACCAGTCTCTTTACGGTTTCATTGTCATCGATAGCTTTCTTCTTTTTTTTTTCCCACATTATACATCTAATATATAAAACCAGTCTCTTTACGGTTTCATTGTCATCGATAGCTTTCTTCTTTTTTTTTCCCACATTATACATCTAATATATAAAACCAGTCTCTTTACGGTTTCATTGTCATCGATAGCTTTCTTCTTTTTTTTCCCACATTATACATCTAATATATAAAACCAGTCTCTTTACGGTTTCATTGTCATCGATAGCTTTCTTCTTTTTTTTCCCACATTATACATCTAATATATAAAACCAGTCTCTTTACGGTTTCATTGTCATCGATAGCTTTCTTCTTTTTTTTTTCCCACATTATACATCTAATATATAAAACCAGTCTCTTTACGGTTTCATTGTCATCGATAGCTTTCTTCTTTTTTTTTTCCCACATTATACATCTAATATATAAAACCAGTCTCTTTACGGTTTCATTGTCATCGATAGCTTTCTTCTTTTTTTTCCACATTATACATCTAATATATAAAACCAGTCTCTTTACGGTTTCATTGTCATCGATAGCTTTCTTCTTTTTTTTCCACATTATACATCTAATATATAAAACCAGTCTCTTTACGGTTTCATTGTCATCGATAGCTTTCTTCTTTTTTTTCCCACATTATACATCTAATATATAAAACCAGTCTCTTTACGGTTTCATTGTCATCGATAGTTTTCTTCTTTTTTTTTCCACATTATACATCTAATATATAAAACCAGTCTCTTTACGGTTTCATTGTCATCGATAGCTTTCTTCTTTTTTTTTTCCCACATTATACATCTAATATATAAAACCAGTCTCTTTACGGTTTCATTGTGATCGATAGTTTTCTTCTTTTTTTTCCCCACATTATACATCTAATATATAAAACCAGTCTCTTTACGGTTTCATTGTCATCGATAGCTTTCTTCTTTTTTCTCCACATTATACATCTAATATATAAAACCAGTCTCTTTACGGTTTCATTGTCATCGATAGCTTTCTTCTTTTTTCCCCACATTATACATCTAATATATAAAACCAGTCTCTTTACGGTTTCATTGTCATCGATAGCTTTCTTCTTTTTTCCCCACATTATACATCTAATATATAAAACCAGTCTCTTTACGGTTTCATTGTCATCGATAGCTTTCTTCTTTTTTCCCCACATTATACATCTAATATATAAAACCAGTCTCTTTACGGTTTCATTATCATCGATAGCTTTCTTCTTTTTTTTTCCACATTATACATCTAATATATAAAACCAGTCTCTTTACGGTTTCATTGTCATCGATAGTTTTCTTCTTTTTTTTCTCCACATTATACATCTAATATATAAAACCAGTCTCTTTACGGTTTCATTGTCATCGATAGCTTTCTTCTTTTTTTTCCCCACATTATACATCTAATATATAAAACCAGTCTCTTTACAATCTCATTGTCATCGATAGCTTTCTTCTTTTTTTTTTCCACATTATACATCTAATATATAAAACCAGTCTCTTTACGGTTATATTGTCATCGATAGCTTTCTTCTTTTTTTTTCCACATTATACATCTAATATATAAAACCAGTCTCTTTACGGTTTCATTGTCATCGATAGCTTTCTTCTTTTTTTTTCCACATTATACATCTAATATATAAAACCAGTCTCTTTACGGTTTCATTGTCATCGATAGCTTTCTTCTTTTTTTTCCACATTATACATCTAATATATAAAACCAGTCTCTTTACGGTTTCATTGTCATCGATAGCTTTCTTCTTTTTTTTCCACATTATACATCTAATATATAAAACCAGTCTTTTTACGGTTTCATTGTCATCGATAGCTTTCTTCTTTTTTTTTCCACATTATACATCTAATATATAAAACCAGTCTCTTTACGGTTTCATTGTCATCGATAGCTTTCTTCTTTTTTTTTCCACACATTATACATCTAATATATAAAACCAGTCTCTTTACGGTTTCATTGTCATCGATAGCTTTCTTCTTTTTTTTTCACATTATACATCTAATATATAAAACCAGTCTCTTTACGGTTTCATTGTCATCGATAGCTTTCTTCTTTTTTTTTCACATTATACATCTAATATATAAAACCAGTCTCTTTACGGTTTCATTGTCATCGATAGCTTTCTTCTTTTTTTTTCACATTATACATCTAATATATAAAACCAGTCTCTTTACGGTTTCATTGTCATCGATAGCTTTCTTCTTTTTTTTCCACACATTATACATCTAATATATAAAACCAGTCTCTTTACGGTTTCATTGTCATCGATAGCTTTCTTCTTTTTTTTTCACATTATACATCTAATATATAAAACCAGTCTCTTTACGGTTTCATTGTCATCGATAGCATTCTTCTTTTTTTTTCACATTATACATCTAATATATAAAACCAGTCTCTTTACGGTTTCATTGTCATCGATAGCTTTCTTCTTTTTTTCCCCACATTATACATCTAATATATAAAACCAGTCTCTTTACGGTTTCATTGTCATCGATAGCTTTCTTCTTTTTTTTTCACATTATACATCTAATATATAAAACCAGTCTCTTTACGGTTTCATTGTCATCGATAGCTTTCTTCTTTTTTTTTCCACATTATACATCTAATATATAAAACCAGTCTCTTTACGGTTTCATTGTCATCGATAGCTTTCTTCTTTTTTTTCCACATTATACATCTAATATATAAAACCAGTCTCTTTACGGTTTCATTGTCATCGATAGCTTTCTTCTTTTTTTCCCACATTATACATCTAATATATAAAACCAGTCTCTTTACGGTTTCATTGTCATCGATAGCTTTCTTCTTTTTTTTCCACATTATACATCTAATATATAAAACCAGTCTCTTTACAGTTTCATTGTCATCGATAGCTTTCTTCTTTTTTTTTCCACATTATACATCTAATATATAAAACCAGTCTCTTTACGGTTTCATTGTCATCGATAGCTTTCTTCTTTTTTTTTCACATTATACATCTAATATATAAAACCAGTCTCTTTACGGTTTCATTGTCATCGATAGCTTTCTTCTTTTTTTTTTCACATTATACATCTAATATATAAAACCAGTCTCTTTACGGTTTCATTGTCATCGATAGCTTTCTTCTTTTTTTTTCACATTATACATCTAATATATAAAACCAGTCTCTTTACGGTTTCATTGTCATCGATAGCTTTCTTCTTTTTTTTCCACATTATACATCTAATATATAAAACCAGTCTCTTTACGGTTTCATTGTCATCGATAGCTTTCTTCTTTTTTTTCCACATTATACATCTAATATATAAAACCAGTCTCTTTACGGTTTCATTGTCATCGATAGCTTTCTTCTTTTTTTTTCCACATTATACATCTAATATATAAAACCAGTCTCTTTACGGTTTCATTGTCATCGATAGCTTTCTTCTTTTTTTTCCACATTATACATCTAATATATAAAACCAGTCTCTTTACGGTTTCATTGTCATCGATAGCTTTCTTCTTTTTTTCCCACATTATACATCTAATATATAAAACCAGTCTCTTTACGGTTTCATTGTCATCGATAGCTTTCTTCTTTTTTTTCCACATTATACATCTAATATATAAAACCAGTCTCTTTACGGTTTCATTGTCATCGATAGCTTTCTTCTTTTTTTTCCACATTATACATCTAATATATAAAACCAGTCTCTTTACAGTTTCATTGTCATCGATAGCTTTCTTCTTTTTTTTTCCACATTATACATCTAATATATAAAACCAGTCTCTTTACGGTTTCATTGTCATCGATAGCTTTCTTCTTTTTTTTTCACATTATACATCTAATATATAAAACCAGTCTCTTTACGGTTTCATTGTCATCGATAGCTTTCTTCTTTTTTTTTTCACATTATACATCTAATATATAAAACCAGTCTCTTTACGGTTTCATTGTCATCGATAGCTTTCTTCTTTTTTTTTCACATTATACATCTAATATATAAAACCAGTCTCTTTACGGTTTCATTGTCATCGATAGCTTTCTTCTTTTTTTTCCACATTATACATCTAATATATAAAACCAGTCTCTTTACAGTTTCATTGTCATCGATAGCTTTCTTCTTTTTTTTTCCACATTATACATCTAATATATAAAACCAGTCTCTTTACGGTTTCATTGTCATCGATAGCTTTCTTCTTTTTTTTCCACACATTATACATCTAATATATAAAACCAGTCTCTTTACGGTTTCATTGTCATCGATAGCTTTCTTCTTTTTTTTCCACATTATACATCTAATATATAAAACCAGTCTCTTTACGGTTTCATTGTCATCGATAGCTTTCTTCTTTTTTTTTCACATTATACATCTAATATATAAAACCAGTCTCTTTACGGTTTCATTGTCATCGATAGCTTTCTTCTTCTTTTTTTCCACATTATACATCTAATATATAAAACCAGTCTCTTTACGGTTTCATTGTCATCGATAGCTTTCTTCTTCTTTTTTTTCACATTATACATCTAATATATAAAACCAGTCTCTTTACAGTTTCATTGTCATCGATAGCTTTCTTCTTTTTTTTCCACATTATACATCTAATATATAAAACCAGTCTCTTTACGGTTTCATTGTCATCGATAGCTTTCTTCTTTTTTTTCCACATTATACATCTAATATATAAAACCAGTCTCTTTACGGTTTCATTGTCATCGATAGCTTTCTTCTTCTTTTTTTCCCACATTATACATCTAATATATAAAACCAGTCTCTTTACGGTGTCATTGTCATCGATAGCTTTCTTCTTCTTTTTTTCCACATTATACATCTAATATATAAAACCAGCCTCTTTACGGTTTCATTGTCATCGATAGCTTTCTTCTTTTTTTTCCACATTATACATCTAATATATAAAACCAGCCTCTTTACGGTTTCATTGTCATCGATAGCTTTCTTCTTTTTTTTCCACATTATACATCTAATATATAAAACCAGTCTCTTTACGGTTTCATTGTCATCGATAGCTTTCTTCTTTTTTTTCCAACATTATACATCTAATATATAAAACCAGTCTCTTTACGGTTTCATTGTCATCGATAGCTTTCTTCTTTTTTTCCCCACATTATACATCTAATATATAAAACCAGCCTCTTTACGGTTTCATTGTCATCGATAGCTTTCTTCTTTTTTTTTCCACATTATACATCTAATATATAAAACCAGTCTCTTTACGGTTTCATTGTCATCGATAGCTTTCTTCTTTTTTTTTCCACATTATACATCTAATATATAAAACCAGTCTCGTTACGGTTTTATTGTCATCGATAGCTTTCTTCTTTTTTTTTCCACATTATACATCTAATATATAAAACCAGTCTCTTTACGGTTTCATTGTCATCGATAGCTTTCTTCTTTTTTTTTCCACATTATACATCTAATATATAAAACCAGTCTCTTTACGGTTTCATTGTCATCGATAGCTTTCTTCTTTTTTTTTCCACATTATACATCTAATATATAAAACCAGTCTCGTTACGGTTTTATTGTCATCGATAGCTTTCTTCTTTTTTTCCCCACATTATACATCTAATATATAAAACCAGTCTCTTTACGGTTTCATTGTCATCGATAGCTTTCTTCTTCTTTTTTTCCACATTATACATCTAATATATAAAACCAGCCTCTTTACGGTTTCATTGTCATCGATAGCTTTCTTCTTTTTTTTCCACATTATACATCTAATATATAAAACCAGTCTCTTTACGGTTTCATTGTCATCGATAGCTTTCTTCTTTTTTTTCCAACATTATACATCTAATATATAAAACCAGTCTCTTTACGGTTTCATTGTCATCGATAGCTTTCTTCTTTTTTTTCCACATTATACATCTAATATATAAAACCAGTCTTTTTACGGTTTCATTGTCATCGATAGCTTTCTTCTTTTTTTTCCACATTATACATCTAATATATAAAACCAGTCTCTTTACGGTTTCATTGTCATCGATAGCTTTCTTCTTTTTTTCCCCACATTATACATCTAATATATAAAACCAGTCTCTTTACGGTTTCATTGTCATCGATAGCTTTCTTCTTTTTTTTCCAACATTATACATCTAATATATAAAACCAGTCTCTTTACGGTTTCATTGTCATCGATAGCTTTCTTCTTTTTTTCCCCACATTATACATCTAATATATAAAACCAGCCTCTTTACGGTTTCATTGTCATCGATAGCTTTCTTCTTTTTTTTTCCACATTATACATCTAATATATAAAACCAGTCTCTTTACGGTTTCATTGTCATCGATAGCTTTCTTCTTTTTTTTTCCACATTATACATCTAATATATAAAACCAGTCTCGTTACGGTTTTATTGTCATCGATAGCTTTCTTCTTTTTTTTTCCACATTATACATCTAATATATAAAACCAGTCTCTTTACGGTTTCATTGTCATCGATAGCTTTCTTCTTTTTTTTTCCACATTATACATCTAATATATAAAACCAGTCTCTTTACGGTTTCATTGTCATCGATAGCTTTCTTCTTTTTTTTCCACATTATACATCTAATATATAAAACCAGTCTCGTTACGGTTTTATTGTCATCGATAGCTTTCTTCTTTTTTTCCCCACATTATACATCTAATATATAAAACCAGTCTCTTTACGGTTTCATTGTCATCGATAGCTTTCTTCTTCTTTTTTTCCACATTATACATCTAATATATAAAACCAGCCTCTTTACGGTTTCATTGTCATCGATAGCTTTCTTCTTTTTTTTCCACATTATACATCTAATATATAAAACCAGTCTCTTTACGGTTTCATTGTCATCGATAGCTTTCTTCTTTTTTTTCCAACATTATACATCTAATATATAAAACCAGTCTCTTTACGGTTTCATTGTCATCGATAGCTTTCTTCTTCTTTTTTTCCACATTATACATCTAATATATAAAACCAGCCTCTTTACGGTTTCATTGTCATCGATAGCTTTCTTCTTTTTTTTCCACATTATACATCTAATATATAAAACCAGTCTCTTTACGGTTTCATTGTCATCGATAGCTTTCTTCTTTTTTTTCCAACATTATACATCTAATATATAAAACCAGTCTCTTTACGGTTTCATTGTCATCGATAGCTTTCTTCTTTTTTTTCCACATTATACATCTAATATATAAAACCAGTCTCCTTACGGTTTCATTGTCATCGATAGCTTTCTTCTTTTTTTTCCACATTATACATCTAATATATAAAACCAGTCTTTTTACGGTTTCATTGTCATCGATAGCTTTCTTCTTTTTTTTCCACATTATACATCTAATATATAAAACCAGTCTCTTTACAGTTTCATTGTCATCGATAGCTTTCTTCTTTTTTTTCCACATTATACATCTAATATATAAAACGAGTCTCTTTACGGTTTCATTGTCATCGATAGCTTTCTTCTTTTTTTTCCACATTATACATCTAATATATAAAACCAGTCTCTTTACGGTTTCATTGTGATCGATAGCTTTCTTCTTCTTTTTTCCCACATTATACATCTAATATATAAAACCAGTCTCTTTACGGTTTCATTGTGATCGATAGCTTTCTTCTTCTTTTTTCCACATTATACATCTAATATATAAAACCAGTCTCTTTACGGTTTCATTGTGATCGATAGCTTTCTTCTTCTTTTTTCCCACATTATACATCTAATATATAAAACCAGTCTCTTTACGGTTTCATTGTGATCGATAGCTTTCTTCTTCTTTTTTCCACATTATACATCTAATATATAAAACCAGTCTCTTTACGGTTTCATTGTGATCGATAGCTTTCTTCTTCTTTTTTCCCACATTATACATCTAATATATAAAACCAGTCTCTTTACGGTTTCATTGTGATCGATAGCTTTCTTCTTCTTTTTTCCCACATTATACATCTAATATATAAAACCAGTCTCTTTACGGTTTCATTGTTATCGATAGCTTTCTTCTTTTTTTTTCCACATTATACATCTGATATATAAAACCAGTCTCTTTACGGTTTCATTGTGATCGATAGCTTTCTTCTTCTTTTTTCCCACATTATACATCTAATATATAAAACCAGTCTCTTTACGGTTTCATTGTGATCGATAGCTTTCTTCTTCTTTTTTCCACATTATACATCTAATATATAAAACCAGTCTCTTTACGGTTTCATTGTGATCGATAGCTTTCTTCTTCTTTTTTCCCACATTATACATCTAATATATAAAACCAGTCTCTTTACGGTTTCATTGTTATCGATAGCTTTCTTCTTTTTTTTTCCACATTATACATCTGATATATAAAACCAGTCTCTTTACGGTTTCATTGTGATCGATAGCTTTCTTCTTCTTTTTTCCCACATTATACATCTAATATATAAAACCAGTCTCTTTACGGTTTCATTGTGATCGATAGCTTTCTTCTTCTTTTTTCCCACATTATACATCTAATATATAAAACCAGTCTCTTTACGGTTTCATTGTGATCGATAGCTTTCTTCTTCTTTTTTTCCCACATTATACATCTGATATATAAAACAAGTCTCTTTACGGTTTCATTGTGATCGATAGCTTTCTTCTTCTTTTTTCCACATTATACATCTAATATATAAAACCAGTCTCTTTACGGTTTCATTGTGATCGATAGCTTTCTTCTTCTTTTTTCCACATTATACATCTAATATATAAAACCAGTCTCTTTACGGTTTCATTGTGATCGATAGCTTTCTTCTTCTTTTTTTCCACATTATACATCTAATATATAAAACCAGTCTCTTTACGGTTTCATTGTCATCGATAGCTTTCTTCTTTTTTTTCCACATTATACATCTGATATATAAAACCAGTCTCTTTACGGTTTCATTGTGATCGATAGCTTTCTTCTTCTTTTTTCCACATTATACATCTAATATATAAAACCAGTCTCTTTACGGTTTCATTGTCATCGATAGCTTTCTTCTTCTTTTTTTCCACATTATACATCTAATATATAAAACCAGTCTCTTTACAGTTTCATTGTCATCGATAGCTTTCTTCTTCTTTTTTCCACATTATACATCTGATATATAAAACCAGTCTCTTTACGGTTTCATTGTGATCGATAGCTTTCTTCTTCTTTTTTCCACATTATACATCTAATATATAAAACCAGTCTCTTTACGGTTTCATTGTGATCGATAGCTTTCTTCTTCTTTTTTTCCACATTATACATCTAATATATAAAACCAGTCTCTTTACAGTTTCATTGTCATCGATAGCTTTCTTCTTCTTTTTTTCCACATTATACATCTAATATATAAAACCAGTCTCTTTACGGTTTCATTGTCATCGATAGCTTTCTTCTTTTTTTCCCACATTATACATCTGATATATAAAACCAGTCTCTTTACGGTTTCATTGTCATCGATAGCTTTCTTCTTCTTTTTTTCCACATTATACATCTAATATATAAAACCAGACTCTTTACGGTTTCATTATCATCGATAGTTTTCTTCTTTTTTTTTTCCACATTATACATCTAATATATAAAACCAGACTCTTTACGGTTTCATTATCATCGATAGCTTTCTTTTTTTTTCTTCCACATTATACATCTAATATATAAAACCAGACTCTTTACGGTTTCATTGTCATCGATAGCTTTCTTCTTTTTTTTTCCCACATTATACATCTAATATATAAAACCAGACTCTTTACGGTTTCATTGTCATCGATAGCTTTCTTCTTTTTTCCCACATTATACATCTAATATATAAAACCAGACTCTTTACGGTTTCATTGTCATCGATAGATTTCTTCTTTTTTTTTCCCACATTATACATCTAATATATAAAACCAGACTCTTTACGGTTTCATTATCATCGATAGCTTTCTTCTTTTTTTCCCACATTATACATCTAATATATAAAACCAGTCTCTTTACGGTTTCATTGTCATCGATAGTTTTCTTCTTTTTTTTTTCCACATTAGACATCTAATATATAAAACCAGTCTCTTTACGGTTTCATTGTCATCGATAGTTTTCTTCTTTTTTTTTCCACATTAGACATCTAATATATAAAACCAGTCTCTTTACGGTTTCATTGTCATCGATAGCTTTCTTCTTTTTTTTCCACATTATACATCTAATATATAAAACCAGTCTCTTTACGGTTTCATTATCATCGATAGTTTTCTTCTTTTTTTTCCACATTATACATCTAATATATAAAACCAGACTCTTTACGGTTTCATTGTCATCGATAGCTTTCTTCTTTTTTTTTTCCACATTAGACATCTAATATATAAAACCAGTCTCTTTACGGTTTCATTGTCATCGATAGTTTTCTTCTTTTTTTTTTCCACATTATACATCTAATATATAAAACCAGTCTCTTTACGGTTTCATTGTCATCGATAGTTTTCTTCTTTTTTTTTTCCACATTAGACATCTAATATATAAAACCAGTCTCTTTACGGTTTCATTGTCATCGATAGTTTTCTTCTTTTTTTTCCACATTATACATCTAATATATAAAACCAGACTCTTTACGGTTTCATTATCATCGATAGTTTTCTTCTTTTTTTTTTCCACATTATACATCTAATATATAAAACCAGACTCTTTACGGTTTCATTATCATCGATAGTTTTCTTCTTTTTTTTTCCACATTATACATCTAATATATAAAACCAGACTCTTTACGGTTTCATTGTCATCGATAGTTTTCTTCTTTTTTTTTTCCACATTATACATCTAATATATAAAACCAGACTCTTTACGGTTTCATTGTCATCGATAGTTTTCTTCTTTTTTTTTCCACATTAGACATCTAATATATAAAACCAGTCTCTTTACGGTTTCATTGTCATCGATAGCTTTCTTCTTTTTTTTCCACATTATACATCTAATATATAAAACAAGTCTCTTTACGGTTTCATTATCATCGATAGTTTTCTTCTTTTTTTTCCACATTATACATCTAATATATAAAACCAGACTCTTTACGGTTTCATTGTCATCGATAGCTTTCTTCTTTTTTTTTCCACATTAGACATCTAATATATAAAACCAGTCTCTTTACGGTTTCATTGTCATCGATAGTTTTCTTCTTTTTTTTTCCACATTAGACATCTAATATATAAAACCAGTCTCTTTACGGTTTCATTATCATCGATAGCTTTCCTTTTTTTTTCCACATTATACATCTAATATATAAAACCAGACTCTTTACGGTTTCATTGTCATCGATAGCTTTCTTCTTTTTTTCCCACATTATACATCTAATATATAAAACCAGTCTCTTTACGGTTTCATTGTCATCGATAGCTTTCTTCTTTTTTTCTCCACATTATACATCTAATATATAAAACCAGTCTCTTTACGGTTTCATTGTCATCGATAGTTTTCTTCTTTTTTTTTTCCACATTAGACATCTAATATATAAAACCAGTCTCTTTACGGTTTACTTGTCATCGATAGCTTTCTTCTTTTTTTTTCCACATTATACATCTAATATATAAAACCAGACTCTTTCCGGTTTCATTGTCATCGATAGTTTTCTTCTTTTTTTTTCCACATTATACATCTAATATATAAAACCAGACTCTTTACGGTTTCATTGTGATCGATAGCTTTCTTCTTTTTTTTTCCACATTATACATCTAATATATAAAACCAGACTCTTTACGGTTTCATTGTCATCGATAGTTTTCTTCTTTTTTTTTCCACATTAGACATCTAATATATAAAACCAGTCTCTTTACGGTTTCATTGTCATCGATAGCTTTCTTCTTTTTTTTCCACATTATACATCTAATATATAAAACAAGTCTCTTTACGGTTTCATTATCATCGATAGTTTTCTTCTTTTTTTTCCACATTATACATCTAATATATAAAACCAGACTCTTTACGGTTTCATTGTCATCGATAGCTTTCTTCTTTTTTTTTCCACATTAGACATCTAATATATAAAACCAGTCTCTTTACGGTTTCATTGTCATCGATAGTTTTCTTCTTTTTTTTTCCACATTAGACATCTAATATATAAAACCAGTCTCTTTACGGTTTCATTATCATCGATAGCTTTCTTCTTTTTTTCCACATTATACATCTAATATATAAAACCAGACTCTTTACGGTTTCATTGTCATCGATAGCTTTCTTCTTTTTTTCCCACATTATACATCTAATATATAAAACCAGTCTCTTTACGGTTTCATTGTCATCGATAGCTTTCTTCTTTTTTTCTCCACATTATACATCTAATATATAAAACCAGTCTCTTTACAGTTTACTTGTCATCGATAGCTTTCTTCTTTTTTTTTCCACATTATACATCTAATATATAAAACCAGACTCTTTACGGTTTCATTGTCATCGATAGTTTTCTTCTTTTTTTTTCCACATTATACATCTAATATATAAAACCAGACTCTTTACGGTTTCATTGTGATCGATAGCTTTCTTCTTTTTTTTTCCACATTATACATCTAATATATAAAACCAGACTCTTTACGGTTTCATTGTCATCGATAGTTTTCTTCTTTTTTTTTCCACATTATACATCTAATATATAAAACCAGACTCTTTACGGTTTCATTGTGATCGATAGCTTTCTTCTTTTTTTTTCCACATTATACATCTAATATATAAAACCAGACTCTTTACGGTTTCATTGTCATCGATAGCTTTCTTCTTCTTTTTTTCCACATTATACATCTAATATATAAAACCAGTCTCTTTACAATTTCATTGTCATCGATAGCTTTCTTCTTCTTTTTTTCCACATTATACATCTAATATATAAAACCAGTCTCTTTACAGTTTCATTGTCATCGATAGCTTTCTTCTTCTTTTTTTCCACATTATACATCTAATATATAAAACCAGTCTCTTTACAGTTTCATTGTCATCGATAGCTTTCTTCTTCTTTTTTTCCACATTATACATCTAATATATAAAACCAGACTCTTTACAGTTTCATTGTCATCGATAGCTTTCTTCTTTTTTTCCCCACATTATACATCTAATATATAAAACCAGACTCTTTACGGTTTCATTGTCATCGATAGCTTTCTTCTTTTTTTTTCCACATTATACATCTAATATATAAAACCAGTCTCTTTACGGTTTCATTGTCATCGATAGCTTTCTTCTTTTTTTTCCACATTATACATCTAATATATAAAACCAGTCTCTTTACAGTTTCATTGTCATCGATAGCTTTCTTCTTCTTTTTTTCCACATTATACATCTAATATATAAAACCAGACTCTTTACAGTTTCATTGTCATCGATAGCTTTCTTCTTCTTTTTTTCCACATTATACATCTAATATATAAAACCAGTCTCTTTACGGTTTCATTGTCATCGATAGCTTTCTTCTTTTTTTTCCACATTATACATCTAATATATAAAACCAGTCTCTTTACGGTTTCATTGTCATCGATCGCTTTCTTCTTTTTTTTCCACATTATACATCTAATATATAAAACCAGACTCTTTACAATTTCATTGTCATCGATAGCTTTCTTCTTCTTTTTTTCCACATTATACATCTAATATATAAAACCAGACTCTTTACAGTTTCATTGTCATCGATAGCTTTCTTCTTTTTTTCCCCACATTATACATCTAATATATAAAACCAGACTCTTTACGGTTTCATTGTCATCGATAGCTTTCTTCTTTTTTTTTCCACATTATACATCTAATATATAAAACCAGTCTCTTTACGGTTTCATTGTCATCGATAGCTTTCTTCTTTTTTTCCCCACATTATACATCTAATATATAAAACCAGACTCTTTACGGTTTCATTGTCATCGATAGCTTTCTTCTTTTTTTTTCCACATTATACATCTAATATATAAAACCAGTCTCTTTACGGTTTCATTGTCATCGATAGCTTTCTTCTTTTTTTTCCACATTATACATCTAATATATAAAACCAGTCTCTTTACAGTTTCATTGTCATCGATAGCTTTCTTCTTCTTTTTTTCCACATTATACATCTAATATATAAAACCAGACTCTTTACAGTTTCATTGTCATCGATAGCTTTCTTCTTCTTTTTTTCCACATTATACATCTAATATATAAAACCAGTCTCTTTACGGTTTCATTGTCATCGATAGCTTTCTTCTTTTTTTTCCACATTATACATCTAATATATAAAACCAGTCTCTTTACGGTTTCATTGTCATCGATCGCTTTCTTCTTTTTTTTCCACATTATACATCTAATATATAAAACCAGACTCTTTACAATTTCATTGTCATCGATAGCTTTCTTCTTCTTTTTTTCCACATTATACATCTAATATATAAAACCAGACTCTTTACAGTTTCATTGTCATCGATAGCTTTCTTCTTTTTTTCCCCACATTATACATCTAATATATAAAACCAGACTCTTTACGGTTTCATTGTCATCGATAGCTTTCTTCTTTTTTTTTCCACATTATACATCTAATATATAAAACCAGTCTCTTTACGGTTTCATTGTCATCGATAGCTTTCTTCTTTTTTTTCCACATTATACATCTAATATATAAAACCAGTCTCTTTACAGTTTCATTGTCATCGATAGCTTTCTTCTTCTTTTTTTCCACATTATACATCTAATATATAAAACCAGACTCTTTACAGTTTCATTGTCATCGATAGCTTTCTTCTTTTTTTTCCACATTATACATCTAATATATAAAACCAGTCTCTTTACGGTTTCATTGTCATCGATAGCTTTCTTCTTTTTTTTCCACATTATACATCTAATATATAAAACCAGTCTCTTTACGGTTTCATTGTCATCGATCGCTTTCTTCTTTTTTTCCACATTATACATCTAATATATAAAACCAGTCTCTTTACGGTTTCATTGTCATCGATAGCTTTCTTCTTTTTTTTCCACATTATACATCTAATATATAAAACCAGTGTCTTTACGGTTTCATTGTCATCGATAGCTTTCTTCTTTTTTTTTCCACATTATACATCTAATATATAAAACCAGTCTCTTTACGGTTTCATTGTCATCGATAGCTTTCTTTTTTTTTTTCCACATTATACATCTAATATATAAAACCAGTCTCTTTACGGTTTCATTGTCATCGATCGCTTTCTTCTTTTTTTCCCCACATTATACATCTAATATATAAAACCAGTCTCTTTACGGTTTCATTGTCATCGATAGCTTTCTTCTTTTTTTCCACATTATACATCTAATATATAAAACCAGTCTCTTTACGGTTTCATTGTCATCGATCGCTTTCTTCTTTTTTTCCACATTATACATCTAATATATAAAACCAGTCTCTTTACGGTTTCATTGTCATCGATAGCTTTCTTCTTTTTTTTCCACATTATACATCTAATATATAAAACCAGTCTCTTTACGGTTTCATTGTCATCGATAGCTTTCTTCTTTTTTTCCACATTATACATCTAATATATAAAACCAGTCTCTTTACGGTTTCATTGTCATCGATAGCTTTCTTCTTTTTTTCCCCACATTATACATCTAATATATAAAACCAGTCTCTTTACGGTTTCATTGTCATCGATAGCTTTCTTCTTTTTTTTTCCACATTATACATCTAATATATAAAACCAGTCTCTTTACGGTTTCATTGTCATCGATAGCTTTCTTCTTTTTTTTTCCACATTATACATCTAATATATAAAACCAGTCTCTTTACGGTTTCATTGTCATCGATAGCTTTCTTCTTTTTTTTTCCACATTATACATCTAATATATAAAACCAGTCTCTTTACGGTTTCATTGTCATCGATAGCTTTCTTCTTTTTTTTCCACATTATACATCTAATATATAAAACCAGTCTCTTTACGGTTTCATTGTCATCGATAGCTTTCTTCTTTTTTTTTCCACATTATACATCTAATATATAAAACCAGTCTCTTTACGGTTTCATTGTCATCGATAGCTTTCTTCTTTTTTTCCCACATTATACATCTAATATATAAAACCAGTCTCTTTACGGTTTCATTGTCATCGATAGCTTTCTTCTTTTTTTTCCACATTATACATCTAATATATAAAACCAGTCTCTTTACGGTTTCATTGTCATCGATAGCTTTCTTCTTTTTTTTTCCACATTATACATCTAATATATAAAACCAGTCTCTTTACGGTTTCATTGTCATCGATAGCTTTCTTCTTTTTTTCCCACATTATACATCTAATATATAAAACCAGTCTCTTTACGGTTTCATTGTCATCGATAGCTTTCTTCTTTTTTTTTCCACATTATACATCTAATATATAAAACCAGTCTCTTTACGGTTTCATTGTCATCGATAGCTTTCTTCTTTTTTTTTTCCACATTATACATCTAATATATAAAACCAGTCTCTTTACGGTTTCATTGTCATCGATAGCTTTCTTCTTTTTTTTCCACATTATACATCTAATATATAAAACCAGTCTCTTTACGGTTTCATTGTCATCGATAGCTTTCTTCTTTTTTTCCCACATTATACATCTAATATATAAAACCAGTCTCTTTACGGTTTCATTGTCATCGATAGTTTTCTTCTTTTTTTCCCACATTATACATCTAATATATAAAACCAGTCTCTTTACGGTTTCATTGTCATCGATAGCTTTCTTCTTTTTTTTTTCCACATTATACATCTAATATATAAAACCAGTCTCTTTACGGTTTCATTGTCATCGATAGCTTTCTTCTTTTTTTTTCCACATTATACATCTAATATATAAAACCAGTCTCTTTACGGTTTCATTGTCATCGATAGCTTTCTTTTTTTTTTTCCACATTATACATTTAATATATAAAACCAGTCTCTTTACGGTTTCATTGTCATCGATAGCTTTCTTCTTATTTTCCCACATTATACATCTAATATATAAAACCAGTCTCTTTACGGTTTCATTGTCATCGATAGCTTTCTTCTTTTTTTTTCCACATTATACATCTAATATATAAAACCAGTCTCTTTACGGTTTCATTGTCATCGATAGCTTTCTTCTTTTTTTTTCACATTATACATCTAATATATAAAACCAGTCTCTTTACGGTTTCATTGTCATCGATAGCTTTCTTCTTATTTTCCCACATTATACATCTAATATATAAAACCAGTCTCTTTACGGTTTCATTGTCATCGATAGCTTTCTTCTTTTTTTTTTCCACATTATACATCTAATATATAAAACCAGTCTCTTTACGGTTTCATTGTCATCGATAGCTTTCTTCTTTTTTTTTCACATTATACATCTAATATATAAAACCAGTCTCTTTACGGTTTCATTGTCATCGATAGCTTTCTTCTTTTTTTTTCCACATTATACATCTAATATATAAAACCAGTCTCTTTACGGTTTCATTGTCATCGATAGCTTTCTTCTTATTTTCCCACATTATACATCTAATATATAAAACCAGTCTCTTTACGGTTTCATTGTCATCGATAGCTTTCTTCTTTTTTTTTCCACATTATACATCTAATATATAAAACCAGTCTCTTTACGGTTTCATTGTCATCGATAGCTTTCTTCTTTTTTTTTCACATTATACATCTAATATATAAAACCAGTCTCTTTACGGTTTCATTGTCATCGATAGCTTTCTTCTTATTTTCCCACAT